>JAVCKZ010069849.1:0-13998 GCA_034780755.1 Lepetodrilus elevatus
GTGAACTGAAATTCAATGAAAAAATCAGGTATTATACACATTACCTGATTATACAGATTAACTGTAACATATACATGGTACAGTGTATACAGAAACCACTTTAGAGATTAGTAATGTAGAGAGTTTCAATAATGAATTTCATACTCCTATTTCCTACTAAGGATAGGAGATGATCCGTTCAGTAGGTGATGGTGATGTTAATGCAAATTAATGGCGAAATTATATCTATTGACTTTGAATATTAACATTACCTTAATATACATGTACCAGTCCTCTTTGATATGAACTAGTATGAACACTGTAATTACCAGCAAGATAGTGCACATGCACTATCGTCCACAGTACGTTGGGTGGTGGTTGTTTTTTCCGACAATATACTTTCATAGCCAAGCAGGCATCTGCTAATAATTGCCCAGTTATTGAAAATTGAGATGAAAATAACGTTATATATCTGTTCTCAAGACAACAAATGAAAAACAATGATTCCATGTACATGTTTAATAGTTACTGTACATCAAGAAAAGAGAAAAGAAAAAATACTAAGCTGAAGTCTGTAAATGTTTTCTGAAAGTAAATAATAAACAACAACTTTGAGGAAATTAATACATGTACATGTACAAATAACAATGACAACTCTGGATCTATCACAACAGTTAATGCTAACATGTAATGTAATGACTGCTAACTGGCCAGTGGTCACTCGGCTAGGCTGGTACCAGGAGGCTGTGTCTGGGACGGTAGATAATCCTGGACATACTCTCAGGTATTTAAACCAAGGACCCCATCCAAACACAACCGAGCTGTTCCAGCCTAACTGCCATCATACCTGAGCCACAATTATCTGCCATTTCTGCTCAAAATACAAATTTATATACGTATATGTATATACATAATGATACACATACACAGGAATACATGATAATACACAAATCTAATTAAAATTAGATACGAATTTTCAATCCCAAGATACATTGACATACTCTTACATCGATCTTGAGCGTACTAATATACTTTCGTATCTAATTTAATTAGATTGTGATAATACAGTAGGTTATATACATATATTTGCACAAATATGCACATACACGCCAACTATGATAGATGTATTGGGTCCGCTTTCATATATAGAGCACATTTGAAAGGTATACTGTATATTGTCCACCTTACCGTATATACCTGGTGTTTCTACTGGGTATGGATGGTTCATGGTGTCCCAGGCCCTCACAAGTGTATACAGCCACAAGACACATCCTCACACTCATACCCAGTGACACAAATATTGCCAGAACCAATACTCATCTAGGTCAACCAACAGGTCATATGTCATTTGACAGATTATTGAGATCAATCGATTGGTTATTGTATTCGCATTATCCAGTAACTAGTATTGTTTGGAAGTAAACAATATGTAGTAGTAAAATTCCTGAATATTATATATTTAAGTCTGATAGCCATATAAAGAAAATGAGTATCCTACAAATGGTAATTAAACTGCACACACTTTAGAATATTAGAAGCCATCAAATTCCTGAATATTATACATGTAGTTAATTCTGACAGCCATACACAGTACAGTAATTATCCTACAAATGGTAAGGAAACAGTACACAATTAATAGGAATGTAAAATGAGAAGCTATCAAATATTAGCACCAGCAACACAAAACTTGAATGATGAATGATGTCCTTACGTATTTGGCACAGTATTTGCAGTACTTATTTAGCATACAATTGTGTAGTCTGTATTTAGTTCTACATGCACATGCATGCACACACACACACACACACACACACACACACACACACACACACACACACACACACACACACACACACACACACACACCACACACTTTCACACATAACTGGTGAGTGAGTGAATATGGGATAACTGGAAACCTCGCTTATCAATATACATAATATACTGTATATACATGTACATATAGCTAGTTCACTTGACTGTAAAATAGTAAATGAAATACCATAACTATACATATACTAATTCTAGTCTTCACTTTCAACACATTTTTGTTGATACAGCTACAATTGCTAGGACATCACAGAGCACAAATGTATCAGTATTTAAATAATGATATGTTCGTGTCAGTTGGCTAAGCAGTAATTCACTGGTGGTATACAAGCTATGTTTGGACAGAATATTGGGTATGGTTAAAAGATAACAACTGTGCCTTATACCTTGTTGGAATTATTATACCTTGTTGGAACCATTTATATGTAATGTGTAGAAACATCAAAAGAAGGATTCAATAACTAAACATTTATCAGAACATTCGCCATATTGATGTATTGTAGACACTATCTGATAACTGATGTATTTATCTGGCAAGCCGTAGCCAGAATTTAACATTAGTTTCATTTGCAAATGATGAATAACCTAATGATACTGTCCATTTTGAGACAGTGCACATTAGGTAACTGAATTGTTTTCTTCATTAAAAATGTTTTATTTCCATGCGTGTATATTCTTGGACTCAACGACAAATAATTACCTACAGTGTATAAGGTACAGTACACTCCAAATCAATATCTAGGATAAACTACAACAATTACAACAAAGACAAACTCAATTAATATCAATCAGTTGACAAGATAAACACATGTGAGAATATAATATGAAGTATATGGCAAGTTTTCCATTTTTTTTGTAATTTACTGCATTCCTTCAAGCAAAATGTTCATTTTTCCACAAGAACTATCCTAAAATTATAAATGAACCATCATGAAATTTGATGATATTTCTAGATCTCTATGGTAACTATTACTGTAAATCAAGGTTAAAGCCAACAACTTAAGTAGGTAAACATTTTGATGATCTTGAGTGACATGATTATTCTCTCTTCTATCTGAGAACCTATTCCAGCAGTAGAAATATGTGATCCGCAGCTTTTCTCAAAGGGTTGGGGATGCCTGTAAAATATCAAAGTGGTAAACATAAGACATCAATAAATTACTGAATCCATCTGTTCACATACTAGATTTTCTTGTCCGCCAACATCACAAAATAGTTTCATGTTGGTATTCTATAAAATATACATAACAGAAATTAAAACCGATACGACTTGATTTTTTAATTTTAGTGTATTTCTATAATCCACATTCTAGCAAATTGTTGGTGTACCTACCAGTTCCACCTGTACAATGTGGACATGGGTGTTGATGGTCTGGTGCATGGTGTAGATGTACTGCAATCGTCTCCATCCCTCGTCACCCAGCTCCTTCCGCAAGTAGGAGACGCCAAGCTGGTACTTGTTCCTCACTATGTTCAGCTTCCGCAGTCGCTTCTTTCCCAGAGAGCCTACAAACGTGGTCAGCAGCTTCTTCCTCTCGTCATGGAGCTTCTTGATGTTCCTCCTCATCTCGCCCACTTTGCTAGTCTTGTTCTTGGTCGCAGCTTCCAGCTTCTGCTTCACCAGCATCTCCAGGTCCACCTTCATGGAGAGCAGGCGTAAGTACGGTTTCTTGGATATGGCAGACAGCAGCATGAGGAAAACTCCCTCCTCCGAATGGTACTTATTCTTCTCGCTCTGCAGCAGGATGTCATCGGGAACCTTTTGATGAGGTCGGCCGACACACGTTAGCTTCTGAAAGCCTTCAATCAAATCTTGAGCAATTTGTTGAAGAGCAGCTTTCTCACAATTCAGAAGTCCGTCAGACTGTCCCAGCACCTGGACAGGTTCCACCTGGTCAAAACTGACATCCATCTCCTGGTTCTCTGTGTTTGAAGGACTCCTCGTCATCTGAATCTTCTGAAGCTTCAGCATCTGAATCTCTTTTAATTTCTCAAACACACTCTTCTGTGGATTATTGTCTATTCTGGGATTATTCATGGGAGGATCTATCATCTGAAGCTGTTTCATCATCCCAGGATTACTTGTCATTTGAGGGCATGTGTTATTCATCATAATTTGTCGCTTCATATTTTGTGCCTTCATCTGCTGAAACTGCACAACTGTCATACCCAAGTTTTTCGCTCTTTCCATGTCCAACACATTCTCACGAACATCTTGAATTTTGTTCTCAACATTGGGATTTGGGCAGGTTTGACTGGGCATCATGTGACTTGTCATCTGCTGCTTGGGGTTCTGTATGTTCACTGGTTGGCCTATGTTCTTCTGACATGTGCCTGCATTGGAACACTTCTTGATGAATTCCTGAACAACCTGCAGTTCCACCAGGATCTGCTCCTTGGTGAAGTCTTCCAACTTAATCTCTGCATTAGCCTTCACTTCTTGAAATTTAGAACTAGTCCGCGAGTTTACAGGATGTTCCTCTTCCTTTCCTTTGCTCTGCTTCTTTGCATAATGAGAAGCAACAATCTTTGCTTTTTGTACCATTCTCCTTCTCTTGTTTTTAGTTTGTTCAGTTAGCACTGTATTTAGAGGCCAGGGAAACTTGTCCCTGACTTTGTTTGGATCAGAAACAAATAGTTTATGTTTTAAGTACATTTCTATTGTCAGCGGTACCTCCTGAACACGTCCAATTGCTTTGCTTCGTTCATAGTTCAGCTTGATGCTTAGTTCCTCTAGATCTTCAATACTGTCTCCTGAACCACTAGAAGAATCATCAAGGGTGTTGTCCATAGTTTCAGGTAAATATTGATCACATTTGTAGAGTTCTAGTTCATCGTGATAGTCGACAGGTTCCCTTCTTCGAACCTGAATACGTCGTTTGTCCTTGTTTTGCAGGTACTCCGTCCATTTGGAGGCAATGTCCATTGAACCAGGTTTTGAACGGTCAAAGTAGCCAACTTTCTTCTTAGAATCTTGGTTCTCTTTGCCGTGTTTTCTTCTATCGTCAGTACTTCCCCTTGTGTAAGGATCATCATCCTTCGTCTTAGTTTCCACATTTCTTTGGAACTCGACTCTTCTAACATCCTGTTCTCGACTGTCGGAGGAAACTGTAATTTCTAGCTTTCCTTCAGTTTTACTTTCTACCTGACTTTCCTCACTGTCACTTGTGGGTAGATTTCTGAGAGCATTAAGGATCTTTGCTCTTTCTTTGGACAGGAAGTCCATTGGTTGTTTGGACAGCCTTTCCTTAGACGGACTAGGGGTGTTTCTCTCACTGAAGCTTGGCATGTCTGAATACGGACTTGTTAAGTTTGTTTCACAATAGTTTAGTTCAGGTGAAACTGATCTTGATCTGTCATTGCCAATTCTTTTAACCAATGATTTCAACACTACCTGCTTAATTGGGGTATTTGTAGCTTTTATGTCTTTGCCAGAATGCATAGTCTCCCCAGAAAACACATCCCGGCTAGATTCTCCTAAAAAAGGCACCTGAGTAATAGGAGATGATGTTACACTAGAAGTTTCCGATGGACCGCTTCCAGCTCCACCTTTGTCAAATCCTGAAAATTGACCCGACTCTGGTGTCGATTCTTTAGACCAAGATGTCTCTCTCTTCTTGGGAGCGAACATATCGGCAAACCAGTCCGCAGGGTCGCTGGATCTCTTGGTCTCTGGAGGACCGGAGGTGTGGACCTGGACAAGGGTAGATGCAGGTCTACTCAGTCTCACAGGCTGTGGCTGGTTAGGATTAAACATAGCAGGATTATAGGACTGTTCAAGGGAAACTGGCACTGCATGTTGGACAGGCATCTGGGTTTGTTGTCCTAGCACTGGAATACCAAAGCCTCGGGGTGGCGGTCGTGTAGGTGTGCAGTGAGGAGCAGTCGGTGGGTATGAATACTGAGGCTGGATGACAGCATTGCCGCGCATAGGAGGATGAGGGTAGGCTGTAGTCAGGTGGTGAATACCAGGATCAGGTGTTTGGGGCATCATCACTGGATGCCTCACAAGTGGTAACTGTTGCCCCATTGGTAGTGTATTGGTTGGTAAACCTTGTGGGTGAGATGGATGAAGTTGCAACCTTCCATGGACTTGTTGGGATACCGCCATCTGTTGATGTCTCAATGGCATTTGCTGGCTAACTGAAGGAATAGGTGGTTGATGTAATCTGATGGGCAGAGATTGCAATGACCCAGTATGTTGTGAGACAATAGGGGCCTGTTGTGAAATTGAAGGGATACCACATGGCATAATCTGATGTGGTTGAGGATATCCATAATTGGGAAGCCGAGGTCTAGTAGGAGGTGGGACCATGGTTGGTTGTGGAACCATGGTTGGTACTTGTGTTGGATGTGGGACCATGGTTGGTACTTGTGTTGGTCGTGGGACCATGGTTGGTACTTGTATTGGTCGTGGGACCATGGTTGGTACTTGTGTTTGTTGTGAAACCATGGTTGGCACTTGTGTAGGTTGTGGAATCATGGTTGGTATTTGTGATGGTTGTGAAACCATGGTTCGTACTTGTGATGGTTGTGTATACCTTGGGATGACTACAGGTAGAGTGGAGGCTGGGGGTCCAATGTTCATATTTGACTGACATACTTGAGTATACGCAGAACTTTCATTTCCAACTTGTTGAGGTCTATGTTGAAGAGATTGTATTGGTGCATTTAATACTGATGGTGTACTCATCATGGTTGAATTTGGAGGGACAGAACTCCATTCATTTAAAGCACTGCTTTGACTATGTGTAGTAATCACATTATCATTTGAAGGAAAGTGAGTTGATGTTTGTGGACCACTCCAACTCATTCCCAGCACTGGGATAGACTGACCACCATGCCTTACTGGAACGCTGCTTGGAATAGAAGACTCGTCTGTTTGCAACGTGCCTTCTGAGGCACTCGGGGTCGACACTTTAACAGCCTTCTTAACACCAACTTTGTATTGAATGGTTGGGGCGACTGTAGGAAGTGGTGGAGGTCTGCCAGCTCCCAGACCTACTGATGGCGGTAATGTCACTGGTGCCGATGCTGATGTGGCGGGAACCGGTGACGATGACTTGGACGACAATGGTGGCGTTGATGCACGTCGAGCAGCATCCGCTTCGGCTATTGCTTGCGATTTCTTTTTCTTTCCTCCCACACAGAGTGTAATGGACAGCTTACGCTTCACAAGGCCCTTCATGGGACTGAACACACCGTGAGTACCATTAATATCCAATTCTCCGTCTTCAGTCAACTTGGGCTTAGAGAATGGCTTCGTTTCTTTGGAGTCCCCATCCTCAGTCCTCCCAGCTTTGGTAGGAGTGGACTGCAGCTTTAAGTAGAGAGGTTTGTCTCCTTCACACGAATTGTACCCTATTGTCTTCTCCACCACCTTCTCTTCTTTCACAACCGGTTTAATGTCAACAGTCTCATGTATCTTCTCTTCGCTAATAATCGCTTTCTCAGCTTTGACTTCTTGTTTCACTACCGGTTCCTTCTCTTCAGGGGGCGATATCAGATCCAGCCCTGGCAGGCAGTTCTTCATGTAGTACTCGGTCCCCTTGATGTCAGGCTTGTCATCTTCCTCTGGACAATCATCCTGTTCTTCGTCAGATGTGTCCAGTGCGATATTTTGTAGATATGGGATAATTTCTTCTCTGCACTGGCAGCACTGTTTGCATGAAGTGACAGACATCTGGAATGGAAGATGCCAATGCATTAATTACACTTGGAAAGGAAATTATGCAAATTTTAATACGGGTTATGATGAATATTTAGCTCATCCATATATCAATACAGTATGCATTACACAGTAAGAATGTCTGAGTCAAAAGATTACCAGAAGGGCAATGAAAATGATAATTGATAAGTCATGTTACAAAATATTATCAATGACTTCTTCATACTACGATTTTATTGCAAGTCTATGGGGCAAGTAGGCTAGCAAGAACCTATTCAAATGTCATGTAATGTAATCCCTAATATAGACTTTACCTTAAGGATGTCCACCAACTCCAGCACAGGCAGAAGATCAGATTTACCCAAGTGGGAGAGTCCTAGGTGAGAGAGATACTCGGAGGTTGGACTAGTTGTACGTGATGTCATGGACGTAGTAGTCTCTGTCACGTAGCTGTAGTCGTCGTCCTCGGAGTTGGGTATCGTCTCCACGTACTGGTGAGGCTGGTCAAAGCTGAAGTCGCAATAGTCTGGTTCATCGTGTTCAAACTCTATGCTGAAGTTATCAGAAGGACAAGGAGACCACGATGGCTGGTGTTCGTTCTCGTCTTTCAGCTTGGTTAGCCGATTCTTCTTTCCCCTCCCTCGTTTGCCTCGCTTTCTCTTTGTGTATCCAGCCATGTCCTTGGCTACCTTCCTCTTCTTTCCCCTCTTGTCGGCAAATTTCATAGTTTCAGTTGCAGACTCTTGATTGGACTTCATTAGAGACTTCTCTCGGCGGGATTCATCTTCTACCGGATGCTCCTGCTCCACGTCAGAGTCTCCTTTGACGTCGACCTTCTTGTCCTTGGTCTTCTCATCGATGAGTTCTGTCCAGGACCGGGCCTGGTTCACTCGCGGAGACTCGCTGGATATTCCTCTGGACGGAGGACGAGGCGGAGTCGTGTTGCCGTGGAGATCAAACACTGCGCTGAACACATTGCCTCTCTGAAAGAACAAAACACGACACGTGAACTAAGCTTTTCAACTAGGACATTTGGGTAAACAAATAATATAACAAAGCAGAAAGATATGTATGGTTTTTGTCAACTAAGTGATCAGAAGCATACACATTACAATTGTAAAATAGTATGGCTTATGACAATTTTTACACCTTGGCAAACGGGCCAAATTTATAAACAATACATCATTATATATAGAGTAAAAGAAGAGAAATATTATACTGACCTCATTCAAACCACCTTGTTCAGGAGCACTTTTGGAGGAACTGTCAAACAGCAATCTTTTCTCAGATTTATCTAGATTCTTTTGCATATCCAACGTGATGGGCACAGGTTGGTGATGGTCTTCAGGTTGTAAGGATTTCACTGGTGTCATCTCCGTATCAGTGGTTATAGTTTCTGATGCATCAAGTCGGGGAGCCATCCACACACCTTCACTCAGATCGTCACACTTCTCACCGACACTATGGCCAGTGCCACTCTTGTTAGAACTGTCTACATCAGTGCGTACATGTTCCTCAACACCCTCATAGTCACCTCCACCTGACGAGAACTTCCTGCTCTTCTTATTTGTAGTTTTCTTCTCCTCTTCCACATTCGATGATCTTTCTGGCCTTCGGGGCGATTGGTACCGAGAGCTTCTGAGATCCACATCACCATAGCGATTAGCATCTTCCTGCCTGGGACTGTTGCGTCTGTTATATGACCTCTTGTCATACCTTGAGTCCCGACTCCTGTGATCACGGTCACGGTCGTCATCATCGTATTTATGTCTCCTAGAGTCGCGTCTTCTGTAGTCAACATCCTCGTCGTGTCTGCTCCAGTAGTCGTCATGTCGCGAACCTCTACGCCGCTCATCCTTGTCATCTCTGTATCGCGAGCTGCTCCTTGAGTAGCTGCCGTCCCGAGAACTTGAATACCTCGAGTCACGATAGGAATCGGAGTCTCTTCGACTAGAATGACATGAATCGTATTGCCTGGTATCCGTGTCTCTTGCACTCGAGTCACGATGATCTTCACGGGTGTCACTTCTAAATTCTGGCCTATCGCTCTGAAAGTCTTGTATTCCTTTGGCAGCAGCAGGATCGTCTGAAGATCCTCGGTCTCTGTAACTCTCACTTTGTGCGGGTATGCATTGAGACTGGAGTGATTTCATTTTCGTAAGGATGTCCTTGAAATCCCCAGGATTTATGGACTGAAACTTGGATACAAGGTTTGAGACATATGCTTGATTAGAAGTGGGTGCTTGTGCTGCAGGGTTTGAGTGTAGAGGTGCACCTTGTGACTGCTGCTGCAGGGCTAGGCTGGATGCAGATTCTGATGAGGGACTCTCTGGTAGCGCTGAAGCCTGACTGCTCATGGATATAGGACTGTACTGGACTACCGGTATTGGGTCCTTCTTCAGGAAGGAGAATGGATTGTCGTGCACTCCCATCTTGGTAGGACTGGGTTGATAGCCCAGTGGAGACTCTGAAACACTTGCAGACTTGATAGGACTTGGTTGATAGTCTGACTGAGGATCTGACATATCTCCAGCGCTTGGCTCAACCTGAGACTTCATGAGACTTGGTGGATATTCACTCTGGTAGAGAGGACGTATTTCACATTTAACAGGACTCGGTTCATAGGAGTAAGGGTTGGACATTAGAGGACTTTGAATGTCATCTACAGCTGGTCTCTCACTCAAATCGGACACAACTGGACTTCGAAACACATCTGCCTCAACAGGAGCAGTGTCCATACTTTGCTCAAATGGATCGTACATCACATCCTCATTACGTGGAGTCCTTGGACTTTCTCTAGGAAACAGATTAACAACCGCAGGATGTCCTTCTGGGAGTAATGATACAGGTGTAGACATTCCTGGTTGAATACTTTGTCTCTTAACAGCAGCATATGGATCTTTATAACCCGCTGTGCCTTTAGGAGAATATGATAGAGTTTTTAACTTTGGGACATGTTCTCCTACACCCAAAGACAAATATTCGCCATCTTTGGTTTCACTATTGTATGACTTCAATGATTGTGACACAGGGGAAGAAGACACAGCATCAGATGGACTCACGTCGAAATCATCTTCATCAAACTCTCGGCTGCCTCGGACACTGCTGCCCCGGACACTGCTGCCCCTGAGACTGATGCTTCTGATGCTGCTGCCACTGATAGGTGTGGACATAACATCATTAAAATCAGGTTCGGAGTCGTAGGCTGGGGTAGAAGTAGGACTAGGAGTTTCTGCCAGAGGAGAGGCCTTTATTGATGGCAGACTGATAGGATACGTAGATGATAGACTAGAAAGTTCTGAGAAATTAGTTGGTTCTGGAGCTGGAACTGGAGCTGGAACAGGTATTGGAAGAGGTGTTGGTAGTGTCGTGAATACAGGAGACTGTATAATGGCAGCTTCAACAGCCTCCTGAGTGTAATCTGACAGCAGTGCAGTAGTTTCAGGAGCATACATGGGAGTTACTGATGCCCCAACAGAAGGGGAATAATGAACTATTGCGATGGGACTCTTGGCAATAGAAAATCGACTTGGTGGATATATTTCATTAGTTACAGAGGAAGATGCACTGATAAGAGCTTGATTCATTTTGGCATTGCTGACACTATCGGAAGAAGACGACACTGAGGTGAGGACATCAACAGCAGTAACAGGAATAGTTGGAACTGGAACAGTTGTTGGCTTCTTCCTAGTTTTTGAATAGTCTGCAAGACTGATTTTCTTCTTCTCTGCTTTTTTCTGTTCCATCTGCTCCTGAACTTGCTTCACTACGCTGTTGTCAGCCTGATCCTCACCCACAAAGGCCACCTCACTCTGTGGAGTGGTACCCCAGAGCTGCGACACAGTCTTAATCATTGATTTCATTTCAGGACTAACCATCTGTTGTTCGGTTGGTGTAAATTGGTTGGGTGGTATGATAAGACTTCTTGACACAGCTTGAGGATCACCTTGGACCAGTCGTGGGTCGCCTTGCATTCTTGGGTCTGTTGTGGCTAATCTTGGATCAATGTTCACTCTTGGATCATTTGTAGACATCCTTGGATCAACACCAGACACTCTAGGGTCAGTGGATATCAACCTAGGATCTACAGTTGCATCAATGCTACTCCTCTTTCTGGACATACGTGGGTCCTCCCTACCAGGTTTAGGGATGCTGTCCTGTCTGGTGTACGATGTCCCAGATTCATAGCTGCCTCTTCTGGAGGTCGACCCATCTCCTCGGGACTTCCGCTGGGCAGATCCTGCAGACTGACCAGCTTTCCGGGAGTAGTCGACGTTGGTCGTCTTGCTGCCATAAGCACTGCGGCCATAGGTGGAGCCGGACGCCTTCGTCTTCTCGTACTGAAGCAGGGCGTATGGCAGGCAGTGTCGAGGCCTCTCCGACGGCAGAGCTTCATCTGTGTACTCGTACAGGTACACCTGCAATGTTAATATACTCATGTTAGACTATGGAATCTAGTGAATATATAAACCTGTAATGTGTGTAAAAAGTATCATAAAGACTGTACTTTATGTCACAAATTTAAACCATAAGCGACAAAAATACCTTGAAAATAAGGTCATAGTGTTATATATATATATTTATTCAACATACGTGGTGAATTTCTACTGTGTATTAACGATAGCATAACCAACAGTGTGGATTATGAATAATTCACGATTGTGACGTCGTCGCCAGACAATGACTTCGCGTCATGACTTTGACGTCATAGGCGGACGATTGCTCATCAGCTAAAGCTCAGAACTGTGAACATTAATTTCACTCGGGACATATTTTCCGTAATCACTCGTATTTCGTGGGTTATTCTCTAACTATCAACTATGATACTGGGACAGTTGTCACGTTGCTTATCCTGGGTGGTGTAGGTGTACTAACCTGAGACCTCTGGAGCTGCACTGAGTGTAGAGTGTTGACCTGAGCCACGCTAGCAGACACGTGGGAGTCATAGTTCGGGGTGGGCTCGATTGGGTTCTCAGAGCTATTGGAAATCTGCTGTGCCTTGCATCTGCCTAGGGTCAACTGCAACATTTAGAAATGTCATTATATAAAGTTACACATTCTTCAGTCTTAAAAATTGTAATCATGACTAGTAATGTAGTAACTGGGTTTTTCAAAATTGGAGTATATGGCTGCTTTTAAGATTCTTTCACTTACATCATGGCTTGTAAGTTTAGGAGGAAACCTGCAACATTTGTAGAACTGAAAGTTGCAGTAGATCTGCAAGGATCAGCTGGTACTGATGGATCAAGGATGATAACTGCATTGCCATGGTACAGACAATGCATTCTATCGTGATCGCATCAAAATGGAAACTTTCTCGAATGGGACAGGATTTAAACCAGATTCATATCAGAAGTTCAATTTTCTACCATAGTGCTATCACCAGTGTGTTAATACAGCAATAATAATAATATCAATAATAATGTGAACATTTAAATTGCCCCAAATCCATGCTTGAAAGCATGTTCCCCTGGTCAACAGATCTATGTGCTCTCAACTTCCTGATGAGTATACAACCCAAACTGCTGTTCAAGGTGCTACAGGGTTATCATTCATAAGTCCAGCTCATCCTACCAGGTACCAATTCTCTGCTGGATGAGCAGTACTTCTGACTTTATTGATATTACACTTAAATATACCAATGGAGAACCAGCATTGAGATTACATCTATTATAAGCTGGACACAGTGATTGCAAGGCCGAGCTATTACTAATGTAATAGTGTAGTGCAACCATAGTTGTTATATCATATGTCACATATATTCATCCACATTTTCTAAATTTTATATTTAGAATTTATAATATTTTTATTTTAAAAGTATCCCCATTCTTGCATTTCAGTATTTTAAAATTATAACAAAAGGTTTTTATTGTCAGTCTCCATTTCTACATCTATAACACAAGAGAAAATGTTCTAATTTTATTGGAAGAGTAGTTGAGACATAAACACTGACTGACCTTGAACACACACAGGTAGGCTGTTTTGTCATCCTTCTGCTCGGCAATCTTCAGCTGGACGTCTGGGTGTTTGTTTACATACACGCCACTCTTACTGTCACCTGCAAAGCATACCAGGTAATAAACATTTATACCATCCGTATTCAAACATGACAATATTATTGTGAATGAAGGTCTATTATTGTGATTTAGCTCGATCAATAATAATTCTACACTATCGCCAACACTTACATTATCATGACAATGGAACAGTGGCGGTCATGTTCTATAAACTAACACGTGCATAGGACAGGTAATGGATAGAACCTTTATTAGGCATTAGTTGTCCCGAATGCTTATCTACATATTAAAGGCATAATATCACAGATAGTTATGGTTGTTTGGACTAGTTCTTGGCTACAACTCAAAGTGGTTCGACCACATTTTCTAAGAATTCAAAGTTAAATGACTACGTTTTCTTGGAAATTCTTCATACATCAAGCCCTGCGATTACGAAACTTTCTGAGCACAAAAACGTACTCAGACTATGACGTCACATGACGTTTTATGAACAAAATTCTGAGT
>JAVCKZ010069860.1:0-13998 GCA_034780755.1 Lepetodrilus elevatus
TGCGCTGCTCATAAAATGGACTTCTTAACATGGGAATTTAGAATTATCATATAGCTTTGTTAAATTGTATGTAAACTGAAATTAACTCATTTGGAATCATAGTTCATGTTTTACCAGCCATCAAACTCGATGTATACCTTCTTTTGGCATTGAGTTTATGTTTAGGCATAATGTACACTGCGGGTATATAATAGGCCTACTACGTTCACACTCTAATCATTGTGTATTTTTATGCGTCTAAAAGTTGCTATATAAATATACTGTAGTTGAGACTTATACATGTAGGCTATAGATGCGCGGACCCACCGACATCACATACATATACCCAATTAGTCGCCATTGTCTTGTGTTTCATTAAATAGAGATTTAATTACCTAGAATTCGACAAGACAGATGCCCATGCCAGACAGGACCCGGTGACGTCACTACTTCAATGGCTACACTGCAGTCAGTCAGCGTTAGTCGATATATCGAACATGGAAGAGATTCATAACCGCATACCTATGATGATCAACATTGACAAGTGTTCCATCAACGTCAACATGCATCGATTGTACAGGCTTTCATCCTCAAAACACCAATTTATGTGTGAATACCACCATGTTGACATACATGCATGAACTACCATGAGTGTGTGTTCATAGAAGCAGATCAATTTAAATATTTGGTATTATTATTATATAGGTCTGTTATGTAATATGTATTTAAAACAATAATAATGCATATTTATAACGCGCCTATTCCATGTCGTACACATGCTCATGGCGCTAAAGTAATTACAATAGGAACCTATATCATATATGGTATACACTTCCTTCTATGTGTATATTTAGGTAGTTTATATCGTCCTAAAGTATTTCTATTTTTAATTATGTATATGCAAGGTGAGACGTAATAACAAATTATTCGCCTGTCTTGTCTATAATCATAGGTTTGTTTGAAGAGGTACATTTGTATATGATAAGGAAGATAGTTGACAACTCTGATCCTTCGAGGTGTTGCTCGTGGGTGAGCTTTACAGATTGTCTGAAAAGATAAAATTCCAATCTTGTTCATCACTTTATAGGGCTGACTGTACAGTATGTATCCCTTATGGATATATTTTAAAACCATTATATTTGTGAAAATTAACTCACTATACAATGCATAAGTAAACATGAAAGTGTAAACGTTCCTAATTTGTATTTCCCCTTTTTATTCAGGATTAAACCATGGACAGGAACTGTCTGCAGCACAAGCAGCTACATTAAACAATGGAGAAAACCCCTTCCGGCGGCGACGTTTACTTCAAGATGAAACTACGGAGTCAGCTGCGACAACGGCAGCGGCTCCCCAGGAAAAAGACATTATTACAAAAATCAACGAGTTTTACGCCGACAAAAACAACATGGCAACGTTTTGTGTTTTGCCCGTCATGGTTCTCATCTACGGAGGCTGTTGTGTCATCTACTGCGTCGCCAAGTGTAGGAGGTACATCAGACGGAAAACACACCGCCGGCACTCGCAGGACGACACGGTCCACCTGAGTAACGACGACCACAACGATCTATCACGACATGAATTCATTAACATCCCACCGAACATCACGGAAACACCCAAGCCGTTTATGCCTCGGCATTTTCAAGAACCGGTTGCACAACACAGCCATCAGCAAAATATTCTCTTGGCAACGGCCCCACTCGACCAATCACCGTTGCCGTGGCTCACCTCGCAGGAGCCAATGGTACCGCCTATTGCATCTTACCCACCGCACACCTCACGTGACCAGTCATCTCGACAGAACTACCACAGCGACGAGAAACGGCGAGACTACAGAGATTTACTTCGAATCAAGCCCTCTTATGTCAACGGTGGGTTTGTAGATCAGGAACGTCCTCGAATTCGAGAAGCTCACAGTTTGAAGTCTTCGAGTGAAGCAGAAGCAAAAACAAGCAACGTGGAGAGCGGTAGGGATAGTGTCATGTCGTATAAAGAGGAGTTGCTGGCTAGGTATGACGCCTTAGCTTCTATATCGATGGCGAAGAAGGCGGCAACCATACTGAAGACAGGAAACAATGGCAATGAAAACAAGCAGAAGTCTGACACAGATATCTTTAACAAGAAATCAAAACAAAAAATGGTCTTCATTGCGGAATAACGTTTCCTTGTTGTGTACCTTTACATTCAATGAAATACCAGGAGTTTGATTTGAAAGTTTGATATTGAAATCACATTTCCTGTAGAAGACCAAGCGATATCTATTTTGTGATACATACTATAGAATACCACCCTCGTGTCGATATATCATATTTCAACACTCGAAAGTCCTTGTTGGGGTATTTTGTATATCAACTGACACGGCTGATATTCTCAATGTCAAATCCGTCCTGAATAGGGCTCCCAAAATATTGACATCAATGTATATATATAATATGAGTTCCGGTATGTTATGAGTGTTGGATACTGTGAATCTCACGGAGGTAGAACTAATGCACAGACTCTTAATATGCCATTGATGATTGTTAATTAAATATATTTTTATGAATCCTGAACATCAAACTGAAATTTACCTCAGGAGAGTACATGCTTTTTCTCATTACTAAGACAGTAACGAAACATCGAATGGACTCGGACTTTTGGTAGGATTAACATAAACAATGTACATTTTCACAGCCTGAATTTTCATTGGCATTTAATGCTAATATAATGTTTTTAAAACACAATATTACAGTGATTGAAGAAAAACAAACACCCTTATGCCTGGTTCACATTTGCCCCGAGCACCGCGCGATTTTTGAGGCATCGTAGGTGGCTACGGGCTACGGTGTATGTGTTCACATTGTGTAGGAGAATCGTGCGATTTCTCCTACGGGCCCTCGGGGGCAGACCGGGGCAAAGCCGTACAGAGGCTGCGCGGAGATTGTACGGAAATCGTACGGAGCCCATGCAGAGGCTGCGCGGAGATGGTGCTAGTATTCCAAGAGCCCCAATGTCTACCTAAGTTCTTGCGTTTTCTGCACAATCAGCGCGAGGTGCCTGCGAGGTGATTGTGCAATACTACGACATGTCTACGGGCTTACGATCTTTTCAAATGTGCATAACTTCTCGCTAAACAAAATCGTAGAGGCCGCGGCGCCCGTGAATCCGTACGAAATACTCACGGCAGCCTCCTGCCCCCGCACGGAAAGAGGAATACGGGCTCCGTAGACCCATCGCAGGCCAAATGTGAATTAGGCATCAGCGAAGGAATTCTTTACTTCTCAAGGCCTGACATGCCATCCACACATACTAAGAAGTTTCCATTATGGAACCATAGTACATTTTCATCAATGTGACCATCGTGACCACCGGATTTTGACAAAACAAAAATAAATATTTATGCCTCAAATAAAATGTATTGTGTTATTGTGATCTCAATTATGCACACACAGACTCGAATATGGTACACGTCCCAAGATGTGTCATGGTTGCGCTGGGATTCAGACGTTTACTCGCTGTTATTGTCTTTAACTTTGCTATGTAGAGACCGTCATCGTGGCCTCGGATAATGGCGGCCAGTCTGCTGATGCCGCTGACCGACATGACCAGGACGTCACACGTGGCCAGAATGGACTCTTCCACGATTACCTTCTCTAACTGGGAACAGTCTGCTTCCACTCCTGGTTGTGTCTGGTCCACGTGCCCAATACTTCCAGGAACCTCCACGTAAATATCACTGAATGCACCCTGGAACTGAGAGCGCGCGTCCTCGGAGTCCGTGGATATGAACAGCTTGTATGAACCTGTTCTAGTTCTCTTCTTCAGAAACCTTTCCAGCGTTTTGAGATCGGGCTTTTGTATCCTATGTTTATCATCTGGTAGAGTTTTACTTTGTCCTACTCTAATATGTGCACAAATAAGGGTGTGGTTTGGCAGGTGCGTCTTGTTATACACCTTCTCATATTTTTGCATGGTTCCAGGAGCTAGCTTGAATAGCTTTCTCAACGCCGTTTTGATAATATCATGATGACTCATATTTCGTGCCCATGTAATTGTACTAAACGCTGGATTATGCATAAGAGAAGGGACATAATCCATATTTGCTGAGTAATATATGACATCATTATTGAAGATTTTATCACTGAATCCTTTTTCAAAGTTCAACCCATAGGTTGCATTGTTTACCACACGTATACGACTGACACTCGTCTGTAGTAAATATATGTCATTCATTAACCAGTTTACCTCATTGGGTATGACGAATTGTGTGAAGTCACAGAATTTTGTCATCATTATTCCGAAAGTTATGTTCAGCATTAAAGAGATCAAATACGATGGTATTAGTCCCTTCTGTCTGTCGGCAAAACCCCCGCAAAAATACTTTTCCTCACAAACGAATATGATAAACCTCTCTTTGGGCTGCATTCCTGAAATATTTCTTTGACTGACTTCTGACATGGACATCAGGCGTGCCACTGATTTTCCCATCGTTGATAGCCATTTATTTTCCGATAAATTCTCTAATCGATACTTGCTGAAAGGTAGTGGAGCCAGGTTAAAGGTATACAAGCCACATCCTGCAAATAGGGCTAGAACTAAACACGGAAGGATCACAACGGCAGTGTTCTTTTGACTGATCTGAAAATAAATTCAACATTACTATTAATGTTGTTCTAATCATTATACATAACTATTAGATAGAGCAATGTAACGTGGAAGGAAACTCTAGTACTAACCATTTATAATAGTATTCATGTATAAGATAGATGGGGTGGGGGGTCATTCGTTTACATGACTATTTTAGAGCGTTACCTTAAATGTTATTGTTCTACATACTAAGATCTTCAAAAGAACGTTTGCGTAACAATACCAGATGATCAAGTAAAAGAAAATTATTGTAATAATTACTGCGATTAAAATATTATTTTATAATGTTGATTGTGGTTAAAATACAGCCACCATTTTTGTCCATTGGAAATCTGTAGATTATTGTTCACGAATCTACAGTTTCTGTTTATTATTATTCAGAAATGTACAATTTTGAAATTCAACATTTGAGATAGTGTGGTGGAACATTTCAAATTGCAGTGTACCACCATTCACATATTCAAAAATATCTTGACTACAGTCAGGACAGAACTCGAGACTTCTATAAGAGTTCTACCCTCTACCACCTCAGCTATGGAGGTTACCAAGAATGCAAACAAGCTACATAAAGTCTTTTGAAAGAGTCATAGTTATCCAGCAACAGCACGTGCTTCACGACGTGTTCATGCACCGTGCATGGCACATGGTGTGTGCATGTCTCACGACGCGCACATGCAATATTTGTGCTGTATTTTAAGTCAGATAACATCCTCGTAACAGACAATTCATGAAAAGCAATGTCCTCGCCCCTAGCGGGGCTCAGACATTCTTTTTCACGAATCGTCTGTTACTAGGATGTTATCCTACATAATACACTACATGTATCATGTGTGCTTATTATCAGGAGTGTGTTATTACATTTTCTGTGTGTTACTAACATTTGTCCATGCGTTATTAATATTTTTCCATGTATTATTAACATTTGTCCCTGTGTTATTAACTGGGGCAAATGTAATAACGCATGGAATAGGCCAATGCTTCAAAATGATTCTATGTTGTTGGTGAATGTTTGTAAGGAAAGTATAGCAGTGTACCGTAACTAAATGTTATTAAAGAAAATTCTAACCCATAGTATCCAAACCAAAACCAAATAAATACAGCTTACCATATAATGAAGTTAAAATTTAAATTAAAAAACAGACTTTTAGAGAAAGGTTCATGTAAATTGTAATTGTTATTGAATATATTCTTATTGTATTACTACACAATTTCCTAAGAACTTCCAAAATACTTCTTATTTAATTTGTAACATGTAAATGGACAAGCAAGGAATCAATAGTTATGAATATTTTACCACAATAATTCAATATTGTGAATTTCAATATACACTATTTAAAAAAAAGAATAATAATTCAATTATTAAACTATCTAAAAGTAGATTCCTACATTACAAATATAAATTTTGGCTTAGAAAATTGTATAAAAGGACAATCCCTCAAAATATGGTACCGTATTACATGTATATGTTTCAAACATAACTTCAATTCAACACTAGAAATTGGAATGTGAAAAATGACAGTTGTCATACAGTAATTCTTTAGTGAACAAAAGTTATGAAGTCTAAATTATGAAGGCCTCTCCCCCTGGTGGCGCCTATAGACTTTTGTCAAATTTCATTGAGTAAATCACCTTCCTTGCTTTTCTGTCCTCTGAAGTCAAAACAGGTGAAACAGGTTATTGTTTGATGGTACCGTACCTCTTGTTAGTACAGAATACATATATCTGTTTGATTAATTACAGAAGTGAATACAGCTAACTCACATCTTTGTCATTAGTGTTTAATGTGCCATTTATAACTGTTTATTATTATTATTATTATTATTACATGTATGATTAACATTGTTATTATTACTATTATGATTATGATTATGATTATGATTATTATTATTATTATTATGATTACCGGTATTATTATTATTAGGATTATTAGTATTATTATGATGATGATTATTATGATTTAAATGTATTATTATTATTATTATTATTTTGTTATGTTTTCTCATACAAATGCACTGTGTGTATACAAGCTTGCAGAAAACTAGCTTCCGCATCCTGTTCTTAGCTATTTTTGCCTCAGTTACACATGTAAGTGTAATTAGAGATGTCATAGAAGAAACTCACAGGAAGAGTGGCATGTCTGCACCATCATGAAGTAAGCCGACTAGTGTAATACATACCATGACACTATTACACTGTAAACATTTACCAGCTCTTTACATCTTATCTTTATTTAGATTTCTATCATTTCATGGAATTATTGTTTCATGTCACAATAATAATAATAAATAATAATAATAATAATAATAAATAATAATAATAATAATAATAATGTGTGCATTTATAGTGACAATCACACAAGATATATATAGATGTGCACATGTCTGATACAAATTATAAACTATTCCAGATAAAACATATGTAAGGATACCTTTAACATTGAGTAGAGATATTTCCTCCCTCATTTCCTTGAAAAAGAAACTCATCAATGACCATGTTACTATGTTCCAGCCCTCTACTCATTGACTCATTGACATATTAGCACTTGGGTTGACATTTCAACAGAGTGCACATGTACCCAGCGACATGCTACACCCTACAAAAACTACCGTACTACAGTACTTTCTATCCCCCAGAACCTCTTTCATCTGACACACTGACACTACGGTTAGTAAACTCAACGTCACTTTCTCAGACCAGTAAAGATGAAGCATTCCATTGACAATCGGCTCAGCACGTGGACTATCAATTATACCTGGGTAGATACTAGGGGAAAGAAAAAAAAAAACATTGCAAATGTGCACAGCTGCTCCCTACAGCATAGACGTGGAAATCCTCCAGATAACTTCTAAATATACACAGCTTAGTACGCTTTGTACAAAACAATGGGAAGATTGTAAGTAAACATGGGTATCTCAGTCCACTAATACCAAGTGTTTAGAACTCTGTGTTAGCTAACAATGGGAAACGTAGATGTGAACGAGTCTCTCCTTAAAATATTACAATAATTGCCAGCTTATTAGCGAGATATGAATGTAAGTGTAGTTATTTATATAGAGAATGTCATCAATATTTCACTGAAATAGCCATTTACCTTCAATACTGTTTTATTGCCGTACTTTCATATACAGTGCAACCTCGATATAATGCTTAATTTGGGGTCCATGACATGCCACCCGCGTTATAATACCCGCGTTATATCAAGTAATATAATTGGTGAAAATAATAAATATTTAAAAGGTTGTTTTTTTAAATGGGGTCCACGGACGCCGCGTTGTATCCGATCCGCAGTGCATCGAAGGGCGTTATATCGAGGGAACACTGTATATTATTCAAAATCTTGAATACTATTATATTCAGAGAGCTTGGCTAGGACTTCAAGTATTCACATACTAGTACTAGTAGTTCCAACCATAAAATACATTTTAGAGAATCATGAAGACATTGTATGAAATTTTTCACGGTTAAAGTATCTACCACAGCACTATAGATGCTTAAATAATGCTATACTGTGGCTGTGCAGCTGGTGTTCACAGGTTTTCTGCAACATTTAGCGCTATGGTTGTTGTGGGCATCGTCCTGCCCTAATATAAGCCATGATATAAGTACCGTAACAGAATCTAGAAAGCGGCTCTAAATTTATTATTTTTATTTAACAGGGGCGGATTCAAGGGGGCGCTCACCCGGACAATTTTGTTCAATAAACATATATTTTGTATTATGGTGAAATTATGAGCCCCCTCTAAAATGCACTGAGCCCCCCCTAACCTGAAAGTCTGGATCCGCCCCTAATTTAATAATGCTAATATTATGATGTTCATGGCATCATTGTAATGCACACAATATTTTGTTTTATTATTATTATTATATTACCATCATATATTGCCATGTTACGACCACAGTTCAGAATCCTTCTTTAATATAAGAAAGAAAAGCTTTGTCTGAAATTCTTACCATTACAGCAGAGATTGAGAAGAGTTTAAAGGTATCACGCACCTGATAAAGTGACTCATACCAGCTTGTACGGAACATAGTCAGGGATCACCCAGAAAATAAATATATTGGGAATGTATCCTTTAGCAAACAATCTAAATGATGCATTTGGTATTAAATAGTGCATAAAATGCTGGTATATTATTATTATCGACATAAACTTCAATTAAAATTTCACGTTAAAAAAAAATAGTCTTTAAATTAATGTATGATACAGCATGTTTAGAGTCAATGTGTTCTCATCAGTTGGTGGTCTAAGTAATACATTAAATAATAGGGTACCGTATATAAACATTTGGCATATTATTAATAAATTAAATTAATATTTCACTTCTTTAACCTTCTCCCTGCTGAATAAAATCAAAGTGTTCTGTTTCTGCATGTGATTGGGCAAGTTAACTCGCCTTCAGCAGGGAGAGGTTTAAAAAAAAAAATACATGTGATACAGGACTTTAAACTTTAAATAGGACAAATAATGTTGGGCATATTACCGGGTATTCTACATCATAAACGACCATTAAAATGTTCTCTTTTTTGGGGGCAGGGCATTTGATCTATATTATAAAATTAAATTAATTTAAAATTTCATTAAAAAGATATAATAAATATATATGATATAGGACTCTTAATCTGTTAAGGAGACAGATACTATACAAGGTTTTCTCATTAGTTTCCTGCGGTGGACTAATAGCTTACTCTCAGATTAGTTTCCTATAAGCCCCGTTGAGCTACTGAGTTTTAACTATGCTGCAACATTAGGTGGTGTGTTATAAGTATAATGAGGAAACCAGAAAACAGTGTACATCTACTCAGCTTACAAGTTCTGATAAATTAGTGAAGAGGTAAGCATCTTTTAAGCTTTTCCAATTTGAATGTATAAATATGTACATAATGTGTGTAACTACGGTAATAGCTTTTCATACACTAACAAAAATATTGTAGTTTTATTGTTCATATTAATCACCATCAACACATTAATTTAATGAAATGATTTTCTTTTCTGCAGTACAATAGCAAATAGTTATTTAACACATCTTTTGAAAAAGTAATATGTTCAGTATCTATGGTACATTCCTAACATAATACAGTTTGCTAAATGTAATCCATACATGCAAATGGCATCTATGGAGAACTTATATGCAAAATGTTTTTTTCTCCAGTACACAATAATAGCAAATACAAAAAGTAGTTATATATAAAGCATCTTTTGAAAAAGTAAAACATTCAGTATTTACAATACATTCTTAACATGGCACTATGCATTTAGTTTTAAATATAATCCATATTAAATGTGATGGCATTTAATATATGGATAACTTTTATGGAGAATAATATTATCCCCCAGTATAATAGTAAATAGTTAGAATAAAGAATCTTTTGAAAAAGATTGTTAAATGTAATCCATACTAAAAGTGATGGTATTTCTGGAGATCTTCTTGTGAAAGCTTGTGTAGGCAATGGTTACATGCTAACATTGTGAATCATAATAAACACGGTAGGTAACGTACACCGAGTAAACGCCGGCAGAGAGAACTGGCGTGTTTACCCACAGTCAGCATCCACGCCTGAGCCACAGGTATCTCGTACATGTTACATAACAGATGGTCGTAGTGGTTCTAATCCTCCAGACTTACCTATGCATTGGGATGAATCCTTATCCCGAAACTCTCGTTATATATCCCGGACTCGGAACACACACGGACTCTGTGGGTTACAGCTACAAGCAGTCAGTCCAGTTTGTCTCCAGTCACTTCATCACATTTTTGACAAGAGGACACGACTTGGACATTGACCAAATTTTCAAACGCAAAATAAAAAAAAGTCAAATTTTCCGACCGGTCGTTCCTTACAAGTTTAACCCAGCGAGTCAATGGGTCGGGTGATGCTTGTCGCGATCTTTCGCCATGCCTCTCGCGGAGCAGACATTTTACACTGCGAGTGATGTTACGCCGGCTCAGAGACAAACACCTTGCTTAACGGTGAAATCCTCGCATCCGACTGCTTGCTAAGTCTGACTGCCGACTGAATCTGACTGTGCCTTGTCTGTACTGCACGGCAGCTGCAGTTGGATATTTAGCCGCAGACTTCAGTTTAACACACTTTAACAGAAAACACAGCCACACGCTTTAACTCAGTCTTCAAGATACAGCAAGGCTTTTGTAAATAATTAATTAAAATTGTTTTACAATTTCAAACTTGGGTTACACAATTAAAGTTTACCTCCTTCCAGTCTTCTTATAACGAAGGCGACATGCTGTTTGTTTTCCCCCGTGTATGTGTAAATATGTGTAAATATGTGTAAATATGTGTAAATATGTGTAAATATGCAGTCTTGCCTCGGTTTCAGGAAGGATTTGTCAAGATTATCTAATTATCTACCTAAATCTTGTTAATCTCAAACAGGAAATGTTCGCAGTCAAACATTCCACATATGTTTCTCTAAACCGATGATTGTGTTTCATGTAAGAGATAATAACCAACAGTTTAGAGGTTTGGATGTGAAAATGTACCGTAATACTTTTGTTCTTGTCTTAGAAAATGTATTCACATGATTGTTTTCCTAATGATTCTGTGCTAGGCTTATGCGGCTGTAAGTTGATAATAGTATTAGATTATGTATACTTTCTCAAGTTTTTACATCAATGCGATGAATATTCAACTTTAAACATTTCTTTTTATTTATCTTATTTATTGTCATCTCTAATTGTGATATTATTATTACATGTACATGTATTATTATTACTATTATTATTATTATTAGTATTAGTATTATTAGTATTTCTATTATTACTGTTATTATTATTATTATTACTATTATTACTATTATTATTATTATTATTATTATTTCTATGGCGCAAATATCAAGATATCTACTACGTACAGTTCTTTAGAATCTACGCAGCTGAAATATGAATACATTTATGGTTGCACCATGTGCATGCTTGTAAGTAGTCAGTGGGAAGCTATCACACTTGACTTGAACCAAGAACGGAACTTCTCCTTAACATTGGTCGGGTGACATTCTCATTACGTCTGTATCTAATACTTATATCTGGAATTACATTTCAAATTATATCTATATAGTTACATCTCAATGGTTACATCTATAGTTACATCTGTAGTATACCCATCTGCCTCACCCCTCTGCCTCACCCCTAACCCTCCACCTCACCCCTCACCGGTAGCACATTGCACGAACAACTGCCAGACAAGTGACAACATGAAGGACAACCAAACACCACAGTGGTGCTCTGGATTTAACACAAACACTGACAACTGACAATATTAGTGGCCGCAGCTTTCCAGAATTGATTTTGTGACAAACCCAAATCTCCATAATATAAGAATTCATACTTTTCAAATTTACAAACATTATAGAATGTGATGCTATGTAAAGTTCCCGTAGGACAATTGGAATTGGAAACAGTAGTGTTTGATAATGAGAGGATAAAGTCAATAAAAGTTCCTTCTCTTGTGAACTGATCTTGTTTCTTCAGTTTTCTTTGATTTGGAAGGAATATTGAAATAGTGTCAACAACGGACAATTAGTGGAGAAGTGTGTAAAACTGTACATAGGCTAAAGTTGTCCAGGACTCACACTAGTCTGGACAGGAGGACATAACACAGATGGCAGGACTCACACTAGTCTGGACAGGACATAACACAGATGGCAGGACTCGCACTAGTCTGGACAGGAGGACATAACACAGATGGCAGGACTCACACTAGTCTGGAAAGGAGGACGTAACACAGATGGCAGGACTCACACTATTCTGGACAGGAGGACATAACACGGCAGGACTCACACTAGTCTGGATAGGAGGACATAACACAGATGGCAGGACTCACACTAGTCTGGACAGGAGGACATAACACAGATGGCAGGACTCACACTATTCTGGACAGGAGAACATAACACAGATGGTAGGACTCACACTAGTCTGGACAGGAGGACATAACACAGATGGCAGGACTCGCACTAGTCTGGACAGGACATAACACAGATGGCAGGACTCACACTAGTCTGGACAGGAGGACATAACACAGATGGCAGGACTCACACTATAACACATATGGCAGGACTCACACTAGTCTGGACATGACATAACACAGATGGCAGGACTCACACTATAACACAGATGGCAGGACTCACACTAGTCTGGACAGGAGGACATAACACAGATGGCAGGACCTGCTATAGGGACATTGTAAATGTCCTGTCCATATCAAGCTTAAGAACAAGAGTGAAGTAATAACTGTAAATGCCTACAGATGTGACAGTATAGTAACCATTGTGACAGACCACATTAATAAATAACATGACAGACAATAACAAACATGACAAATGTAATTAAGACTATAATTCTACACGGTAACCAATTTAAAATGAATGACTAATATTACTAAGGAAACACACAAAAACCAATGTTACTGTAGCCAATGTAGCACATAGTATACCAACGTAACTGTTACCATAACCAATATAACACACTATACATAATAAGCCATGTATGACACTACATAAGCAATGAGCTAGAGGTGGCAGACGAGGTAAGACTGCTCAACGTCCTGACACTAGTAACAGGATTAGCAGCTCAGACTCTGAATGACCAACATGCAATTACCATTCAGTTTACCTTCTCCGGTGTGGGTTTTAGGCCACTTTGAAGTTTAAATGCACTGCAGATAGCTTGCATGACTTGACTAACTGTGGAGGGAAAGATCACTCTAGTACACACCGCCTGGATTACCGCGTCTTCTGTCTCTCTGACCAGGCCTACACCACTCCCCTAGCTACGTCGCTACTTCTTAGTCTCACATCTTGCATTGGAACTATTTATGCATAGGTTATCCAAATAGAAATAGAATGCATAGATTCTTTCAGTTTCTCTAGGATGCTCAATTTATTAACCAATGTAATAAATTTATTTATTTATGTCATTTTCATATATTTCCCCCGCCCTCACACACAGCCAATATACACCACCACCACCACCACCACCACCACCACCACCTCATCAATTAACTATTCCACTCATTATAGTCATCAGACCCACACATGTACTAACTTCCACAAACTACCCCCAACTCGTCCCTATAGCAGGTATACCCCTATACACAGAACAGATCCCCACCCACACACTAAATTCCCACCCCTACCCCTCCAAAGACACCCTCACACCCCACCCCAATCACAGAAATTGCCACCCAACCCCAGCTGAGATCCTCAGAACCAACTCCACATACCTCCAAACCCCACTCAAATACAGATTCTAAATGCAGATCCGGTAGGAAGTGATGGAAATGTGAACTTAAAACCTTCTAGTAGCCATGACAGAGGTTTTTGAAAAAATAATAAAATCATACTTTGTGATATATTCTCATGTTCAGGAGCGTAAGGGA
>JAVCKZ010069871.1:0-13994 GCA_034780755.1 Lepetodrilus elevatus
ATGGTCCGGGCTTTGCTAAGTCATTTTTAATTGGCCCTGATGTCTTTGATACCTCTCTTGTTAATGTCTCACACTGCGAAAGGCTTTTTTTAAAATTAAATATAGATAAACACGAGTATAAGCTTACATGATATTGGATCAGAAATATTTCGTCTTGGCTTACTGGTTAGTAGCACAATCGATCAGAAGAATTTCTATATCGAGGTTTCATTATACAATTTGGCGCAGAATCCATCGTCTGTTACTGATAGCGAAACAATTCACATTGTTAATTTAATGCAGTTTAATTCACTTTATAAGCTAATCTCAAATACGTTTTTATTAAATGTAGATCAATACGATTCTAAGATTACATGATATTGGCTCGTAAATATTTCGTCTTGGCTTACTGGTTAGTACCACAATCGATCAGAAGAAGGAATGTAGCTAATATACCATATGTGCATTCCAGTAATTTATATGTATGGATTTTTATTTTCATAATTAAATTTTCTCATAATTGTCTTTGCGCATGCGTAGATAGCATTGCACTATTGTGCGGATGTTCATGGTGGTGTCGGTCAGAAGATATTATATAATTATCTCTTTGGATATGTCAACAGTGATGGATTATAAAGAAATCCAGATAAATTGGGTTCGAATCCCATGATCATGATCGAACGCGGCCCTGTTGACATTGACGATGTAGGGCGATACCACACACGCACACGCATACACACACACACACACACACACACACACACACACACACACACACACACACACACACACGTACGCACATACAGACACGCACATACACATAAGCATATATACGCATATATATATTTAGGACAGACTATGGGCATATTCATGTGTGTGTTCACGTACTCGGTGAATCTATACATGTTGCTAATGAGCGCATATCATATGTCAGAGTAACTTATGAATAACGCATATTACATCCAATATATCATCCTATTGGGTATTGGCTCAAGCAAAACATTTATGCCTGCATTACACGAACGAGTCGTAATTTATTCCGGGCGTATACACGGCGCATAGATTATGAAATAGTTTTTAATACGATTTCATTCGTAAAATTTGAACTTTAGCAATAAATCGTAACCAAAAGGTTTCGTAATCTGGGGAGACCGAGCAGACGCTACCATATCGCTACAGCAGGAAATTACGTAAATATTGCGACTTCCGGTTCCGACATTGCGAAACATTTTAAATAGCCTACGAGTTCATGATCAAGCTCACATTTTATTTGGGGATTTATGAACGAAGCCTTGAAGTTGAGAATGAGTTTGTACTCTCAAATAAAATCGTAATATAATCTCCGAGACTGATACGAAATGTACATGGAACACGAGGGATGTAAAACACACATACACGCCTAAGTGAAAAACAAAGGCAGAGACGGATGGTCGTATGTCGTGACTGTAATTATTATTTACTTTTTTCTCCAAAGGATGAGGAAAGTTCAGAATGCCTGAATGGCCTGGTGTTTCACTGGCTATGGTGTTTATGACGGTCCGTGTTCATTTTCACAATTCATCTTTCTCCAATAGAGTTCGCCGCACAAAATGTCTCCACTAGGTGGCGCTTGTGTACTATGAGGCCTCCAGTTTAATCATGCGCACCGAATATGGTCTCTAGACAGTCGCCCAGTCTCACAGTAATATTTTAATAAAACCTATTTATTTGTGTTTATCGTCTATATGTATAGAAATATTGACCACTGGTACCGAACGGATATTTCCATGTCATAACTGTTTTCTTGCTGACAATGGATATTAATTAAAACAAATCATGTCGGTACGATTATTTTCTTTAGCGGTAAAATAGCAATAGTTACGTCCCTTTAGACGAATGTCAGCTGATTCCGACCTGGCTTATTCGGACCTCAAAAAGGCTGATTCGGACATGTTTCCAGTCTGATTCGAACCTCTAGTCAAAGGTGAATCGGACCGGTTTCCAAGGCTTATTGGGACCTGTTTTTAGGCTGATTTGGACCTCATTCGGGCCTTATTTAACAGTGAACATGTTAATAAAATAAAAACGACAAATACATTTGAATAAAAAGCTTTGATTTGATTTGATTTGATAACTTAAAATGTTCGCGAGCTTAACATACTGTGTATTCACAATTGAATGAGTTGTAGTGAATTGAATAATTTTATATGGAGATATGTGGACAAACAGGTCTCGTAGTCTCCAGGCCTGATCTATCCATCTAGCTAACAGCTACGAGAGAGCTACACGGTCTTTTAGCTAATACCAGAGAGTCATGAAACGATTGTGTCAGGATCCCGCTACTCAGATCATTTGTAGCTACAATTGATTGTAAGTGACATTTTTGGAACCCGCTATAAATATTGATCTGGTTTGTATGAACTAATTGTATCGCTACAATAGTTTTAGCTAATCCTACTCTCAAGTACTGTAGCGGTAAAAGTGTTTTATGCAATGGAATTACACTGATAGCAGCTTCCGAAATGTTGACTTACAATCAATTGTAGCTACAATTATTCTGTCCAACGACTGTTCGTTGATCACATCCAGTGAACGTTTAGAAACCAGAACAACGAACGGGCTCTTATTATCTCCTTACATTCATCTTTACTAGCTACACTTTGACAGATGAACAGCTGAAACCTGCACTCTGTTCGTATAAGCCATCGGCTTAATATCTCTTTCACCGCGGATCTTGACGGATGCGCATAACGAATGGTCTGGGCATTTTTCTAGGACATTCGATAGACATCCGAAAACATCTAGTAAAGCTCTACTGGCTGTGCGTGCCTTCAACATATCCATCTCAATAAATACTGCATTGCATGGTGAAACACGACAATTAAATCACTAGACTAGCGCAGTGAACGGTAAATAACGACTAGATATGCAACAAGGGAATTACTGTCGGCAAGGATTCTTAGACAACGAAGACGACACACTTTGCTTCCTAGATGTCGTTGACATTACTAGGGTTTGGATGACATTGCTTCTCCGAAAAACTATCTGGGATTAACTCGAGATGACGTCCGTCATGATCATCCCCCATGGGCAAACATTGCAACATTTTGACCACACGATGCCAACTGAACCTCGTGTACGTACATAAAGTCGACCCTTGTTTGTCCGGACTTCAAACAGCTCAGAAAATGTATTTTGCAGATGAGAATGTCACCAGACTATCACAGCAAAGGTGTCCTGTTAAGTCTCCGACCCAGGACACCTATCGTTGATGCTAAAAACTAAACCAGGACACCCGAGGTGATTTCAAGTGTCCTGCTAGGATCCTGTTAGGATTGTGTTAGGATCCTATAAAAAGACACCTGCCCGATATGTTTGGGCTGTGTATGTTTCAAGAAGCTCTCGTATCCTCCAAGTGAACACGTAAATATATTAGTTATAATATGATCTCTTCAATAGTGCATACGGAGCTTCATGAACGATATCCAGACATGCATACGTTTCACAAAGGGATTATGAACATGATATATATAATAGTAAAGCTAACATTTTAATTTAATCAATCTTTTTGAAACACATTATATTATAATGGAATTACAGAAACATCATAACAATTTGTAAATTTCTGACACAAAAAAAGAACATTGTCAGAAACGATGTTGAACCTTCTTTTGAACATTTCAATTAATGTGTGTTTGAACGGCGTATGATATAAGTGTTATTGATACGTGTGACAAGTATCCATAAAAAACGTAAATGAAAATCCATAACGTATATTAAAAAAAATGTTCATTGACTTTAAGTAATATAAAACGACATTGGTTCTTTACTCTTAGAAGGAAAGCTTAATGATTAGATTTTTCACAATATATTACTCCTGGCGTTCATGAATATGATGAATATATCTGAATAATGGAAGAATAATCTTAACATATATACGTCAGTTGCCATGAAACACATCGATAATACATGAGCATGCCTTTTTCATAGAAATATTTACTACTATCCAAAAACGATAACTAACTCTATCTGTCTCTCTCTTTCTCTCTCTCTCTCTCTCTCTCTCTCTCTCTCTCTCTCTCTCTCTCTCCATCTCTCTCTATCTCTTTCTTTCTCTCTGTCTGTATGTGTCTCTCCGTATCTGTCTCTCTCTCTCCGTCTGTCTGTTCCTCCCTATCTCTCTCTGTCTGTGCCTCTCAGTATCTGTCTCTATTCGTCTGTATGTTCCTTTCTCTCTCTCTTGTTAGTCTGTATCTCCCTCTCTCTGTCTCTCTCTATACCTCTTTCTCTCTCTATCTCCCTCCCTCCCTCCCTCTCTCTATCTCTCTATCCCTCCCTCTCTCTCCCCTCTCTCTATCTCCCTCCCTCTCACTCCATCTCTCCCCCCTCTCTCTCTCCATCCCTCTCTCTCCCTCCCCTCTCTCTATCTCTCTCCCTCTCTCTCTTTCTCTTTCCTTTCCTTTTCTCTCTCTCTCCCTCTCCCTTCCTCCCTCCCTCTCTATCTCTCTCTTTCTCTCTCTCCCTATCTCTCTCGCTTATCTCCCTCCCACTCTCTCTCTCCCTCCCTCTCTCTCTCTTTCTCATTCTTTCTCTCTCTCCACGAGTGCTAGTGCACGCTCAAGTAATTATAACATGACAATTTTATGTTATACTGATTCTTAACAGTACAGAACCTCTTCCAATATCCACAAACGCTAAAACCCTAATGGCATTGTGAAAAACAAAGGTTACATTAGACTTGATATAAATGTGTTTTGTATGTTTAGCTCAGATAAGTTATATAGTCTTAACAGACAAACATACAATCCTTCGTGTACCAGTATATTAGCCAAACTTGCGTAAGTAAGTTTAGAAATAGCGTTACTGACAACATCCAAAAAACATACTACTTATATTATACACACGTCTCGTGAATAGCATTGCCAAAGCGTTGCAGGTTGTATAACCTATTCGTTTGTGTCTCTTTTGAACATGAAAAGCTCGACATCTGTCCGATTTAATAGTTAATATGTCACTCATGCAAAAAAAAAAAAAAGGGAAACTTTCTTTTTGCGTTAAAACTTTATCAACGGAAGATGTATGACTAGTTGGCATGCATTGTGAGATGAATCACTATCCGAAAAAGAACGCAATAGATTTGTTTCAATGACATCATTGAAGTTTACAAATTGTGATGAAATTATACCTTCACTGATGCACGAGTACTCATCAAAGTTGAGATTGAAATGTAACAGTGCTTAATATAGGAAGACAGCATATAAGTAGACACAATTTAAATTCGGCCCTTTATAGGATGCCAGTCTTTAAAAACTGATGACAATCTTGACATCCTGAAGTCTGTCCACTATTTTATTAAAATATCAGGCAGATTTGCAGCATAATTCATTGTAACTGAGTTGCTTGCTTAACCATATATTACTGGCCATAAAAACTAGTAAGTTGATTGTGATGTATTTGTACTTGACTATGATTTATTATATGTTTTGTTTCTAATGGGAGCGGCACCGGCACAAGCCGTAATGGCTTATGTACCAATCCTTTGTACGTTTTGTATAATAAAATATGTTTAAATCATATAAGTAAACATCAAGTATAGTTCTATTTTGGCCGTTAATACAAGAAGGTGTATCTTGTGGAGTGGTACTTGTAATAATTATATATCCTTGGCGGTTGTTTACCAATTCCCACACACTGGCATCTGTTTCTCATAAACATGACATATTTCAACGAGGTAAATTGGACAGTGCTACCGTATATGTTCATCAATAGACGATCATACGACATTTGCACAGCAATTACCATGGCGGTTGTTTAACTAATGACAATTATAAGAGGTAAAAAGTAGCTTGTCTATCTAGTTCATCGAATTACATGAACATAAAACACTAATCTCCAACTGTGTACATGTTACAGAAACTAATGATATTTGTATTTACTGGAAATAAATATGTACGTTTTCATTTCCGAAATGCTAAATGCTATGCCATGTAAATACACCATTAAATCGCAAGACAGTGTTTGATAAAGAAATATTTAATAATATCACGTTTAAACTTTATAGCTATTTACATTGCATTTGCAATTCTTTGGAAAGGCAGTGAGAGAAATAGATTATTAAATATGTTCAGACGTTATTATAACACAGTAGGAGTAATACAATTTAAACGCAACTTCCAAATGTCAAAGTTTTGAAATAAGTATGATCAGAACTAAATTGATCTTGTCGGATGCAAAGAACACGAGGATGAAAACAAATAATTGAAACAAAAATAGCCATGCACGGTTTTAATCTGTATGAAATAGTTGATGACTGTATCTGCTGAAACGATCTGCCATTATTTTTATTAGAATGTACTCCAACATAAAATACTGAAAATGCCCGTTTGATTGTGTTAGTACGCCACAGATTACGAAATGATTTCGTTAGAAATTATAAGAAATGACCGAAATGGTATGGTTGTTTACTGAAGTATGAACGATTTGAAAGTGCTGGTTAAACTGGTGAGAACGTCCAACACTTTCAAGTCGTTCTACTTCAGTGATCAACCAGTAAATGTCTATTAATAATCGAGATATTGTTATTGTTATAAAGTTTTGATTTATTTTTATTCATTTTCGTGTAAGTGACATAGACTCTACATAACTATACATGTATTCATTTTCGTTGAACTTGAGACATGACATACATAACTAGCCTATGTGAGTGATTACACTGGTAAGTGTATTAGTGCAGATGTAGATCTGTCGCCGTTTTAGCCAACTGAATTCGCCGTTTTGACCAAGCTTTTCGCCATTTTAGCCAATTTATTTATCGCTGTTTTATCACTGTTTTATCGCTTGTAGACGTCCAAACCCTATTAACATTTAGCATTCTATGTAGAGTATACAACACTTTTCTGTTACCAATTTATATTACTATAGGTTAACTACAAACTTATATTTATTGAATCCTGAAAGCGACCCTAAACTTCAATTTACATTGTAAACATTTATTTTTAGTGGAAATGTCAGAATAGCATCTATTAATCAAAGACAGTAAACACAATAGCAATTTCAAGCTTGTAACATAACTGATTCGCATTCGTTAAAAGCTGAACAAATGCACATTTGTAACAACATATCGCTATATATAAAGATGGTTTTTTTTAAATGTATAACCAACAACTCTTTCAAGAACACAATAAAACCGTCGTGTAGTGATTCTTATCCTTCTTTGTCTGCAACATAAACGCTTCGTTGAACAATGTGTTTAGGTGATTGATTCTAAACACATCAGCAAACGTAACAGCAAACGTCTTCCACATAGCCATGATAGCATGAGTTTTGTCGCTTTCGGAGTTTAAAAAATGGATTTTAGAGCAGCCTGCCACAAATAGGAGGGTTGTCGTAATCGGAGTTCAGGATCTGCCGCAAACGAGTTGTCGTAATCGGAGTTTACAATGAAAAAGAAAAAGTATGCCACAAACAGCAGGATTGTCGTAATCGGTCTAATTGGAATGTTCTAGTAACTGAGCAACCGACGATACAGACAGCAAGATACATTGGCTGATAACTCAGGTCACGGGAAGCTGTCTATACTTCCGGTTCCAGACTCCAGTTCCCTCCGAGCTAATACCTCCATGCTGGTTGTGGAGGAAGATAGTCATCAATAATTCTTATCAATAATAAATCTTATCGGATGTCCGAGGACTTGTTTGCTAATGGTATGGCTGGGATGTCAGTATGAGGAAGATCTTGCTGTTGCTGTACAAGACGAATATGACAGAATTTGATTCGGTACTTTTGTGACAGTGGCAGTGCGTCTGATATTTTATGGTTCAGGTGCCCGTTGCACGATGCTCTGGTAGTGCTACAATAGTTGTAACGGGGCTCCCGCCACAATAGAAAGCGTTGACGTTACAATAGTTGTATCCTACAAGAGCGTCATGCAACGGGCAACTATGGTTGAGATCTCGTGTATAGTCTAGTAGCTACAATTGACTGTGACTAAAATGTTCGCACCCTCCACAAGTGGAAGTAAAATTAAATTAAACACATGTATCGCTTCCATACTTGTCAGATAAAACTACTGTAGCGATACAAGCGTATAAGGACAGTGTACAGTTTCTCATTATCAACTATGGCAAAGTACGTTCTGCCCATGTTCCATTTGCTGTGCCTCATCTTTGTCTGTGCCCCATCTTTGTCTGTGCCCCATCTTTGCATTTTATGTAATAAGAATGCGGTTTTATTCCAAATAAAGTGGGTTCCATGCAGTTTAATTGCAATTCAATGTAGGGTGGTTAGTTCACTTCGGTTCATCCCAGTCCTGCGAGTTTTTGTTGATATACAGTGTCTGCCTTTGAGTGCATTTTGCCCATTCTTGGCATGATGTACACGCCATTTTGACATGTTTATATGCATCAGGGAGCCCTTCTGTACAAGAGGATATGATCCTATTACAGATTGATACATGTTTTCCATCAGCAGACACTCAAAGTAACATATTTAACATGATAAATGATAAGGGGAAAACAAAACGTAGTACGCCCCCTATTGTGCAAACAGAATTACACTTGTAGCGTATCTCTCAAATATTACGTACAATCAGTTGTTGTTGTTGTTTTTTAAAAATATATTTTTAGTTGTTACAAGTGTTCTCAACAAGGGGCCCAGAACATGGACATGAGAAGAATACTTACGCATCACGTGACATGTAAATCTGCTTTGGAAGTGAGTGTTCCTAAAGTGTATGGGTTGGATTCCTAGTACGATATCAGGCCGTTTCCGGTTCCAATATTCCAAACCGTTTTATATACATATACTAGTATACCACATGATCCATCGTCCTACACAATGACTACTATGGTGGATAACGTTAGAGTTATGTCGCTTCGCACACGAAGGCCGTAGCCCTGGGGATTACGAACACTTTGAGTTGCGCATGAAACCGTACTCTAATGCCTATAGAGTAACATTTGCTCTACGGCTAGGATACGGCGGCTGTAGCCCCCCTAAATCGAGAGATACCTAAGATCTACTGTGCCCTCACAATGTGCCCTACAGCGTATCCCTATATTTCACTGGCCGTAGGGGTGGCCGTGGGATATAGCGCGGAGTTATAACCTTTTTTTTTCATTTCTAGGTTCGCCGTAGTAATTCGACACGCCGTAGCCATGCCGTAGAGCGAACCTACGACCGCCATGGCAAATATGACCTATAGGCACAAATAGTTTCGTAATTTCGGGGCCTGGGCATCGTTTCTCGAAGCTCACATATCTACTACGAGATCATAAGGATTTTTTGATTTAAACATTGGATTGGAAAAAAGTTATCCAACTTAATAAGGATCATAAGGACTCTCGTAGCGATCTCTAATACATGGGATGGTTCACCTACGAGAGCGCTATGGTATCATAGTAGATATGAGAGCTTCGAGAAGGGATAGATAGCGTGATCATAAATTTTGAAAACATTACCGCATGATACTACATATACTCAGCATGAGTTTCTTGGTCCCCCTTCTCGGAGCATAATGCTGATGCCATAAGGAAAACCTTCGTTGATGAATTCGATATTACACATCAACCCAAACTATCGAACATATGGATTTGACTACTGTTCTCACCATCCATGGATATGATAACATGGATATGATAACATGGATATGATAACATGGATATGATAACGGAGATCTGATAACGCATGCGCGGCGCATCCTCTACAAGAGCAGGAACCGCCTCTGCTAATGGCTCTCGGTACATACCACGAGTAGGGACACAAAGCACTAGGAATGCAATTCCATAGACCACTTCCGGTGGCTAGTGTTTGACTTCCCAACAGGGCTTGATTTCACACGGTATAGCGATAGTGTGCGCACCGTCGACAGCATGTCTGATAGCATACTTCAGCCGTCTGATAGCATACTTCAGCCAAATCCTCTCTCGACCTCGCCAGCTTCCAGTTGCAGAGTCGGCAGTGGTGATGATTGAAGATACTTACATTATTACTGTATATGCACTGACAGCTAGATTGACACACAAGTGCAGTTGCTTCACATGCATGTATATGTATATCTATTTAACAGCTAACGTTCCTGTGACCTCATCCTCGAAACACAGACCATTCTGGGTTTTTTTTTGTTTTTTTTTAAATTGGGTTTTAGAGTAGTCCTTATCAAAGACGTTTCGTGGAATCGTTTTCGATTTGTAATGATTTTTCTGCCAATTTTTCAAAAACAATCAAGAATCATTAAAAATCGAAATAATATGCCACGAAACGTCTTTGGCAAACAGGTTAATTTAGACCTGCTTTCAAGTTTCTACCACACTTATATCACGGATTATCAGTTTGTGGCAGGAGGAAATCCACAACATCTGTAGCGCTGAATGTTGCAGTAAACATGTCTGCGATTACTATGCACGCATCAACATTAGTGAGCTCATTTAAACTCACAAGTCACACACAGACATAATAAAACTAAAATGAGTAATTAAACTACTTTAATAAGAAAGATGGTGGTTCTCTAAAATAATCTTAGAAGAATTGGAACATTGACAACAGTTCCATTAACATTCTCCGTATTTACTCGTGTAAGCTACCATGTATAATACGCACCCCTTTCTCAAGTGAAAAAGATCTGAAAAATGTCGCCCTGTGCGCGCGTTGTTTCATTTTATTTATATGCAATACCAAGCATTGCATTAAAACCAACTTTTTTACGATTGAAATCCCAGCAAGGCTTATTGAGCCATCGCCAAGGTAGTGTATTTTCTGGTCAATTACTGGTTGGCTAAATAGAAACCTAACAGCACGCCACGGCGAGAAAGACTGTTATCCACGGCACGTACTTAAATTGCAAATGCATGAGATTACCTCCACCTTAATTGAATTACCCACCAGGGTTCGGCGGTTTCAGTGCGCTGGGTATCCTAGTTAACCGCTACAAATGCTGGTCTACGTAACCATTCTGACAGCGATCGGAATTGACTGTCTTCGCAAGCGCAACCGTTGGGTGATAATCATACGTTAGTTTGCGTGTGGTCGCTCGTCTTACTTCGAGCGTGGTCAAGTCATACGATTACGCACTTCGTCGATCATTCGGCAATCTTCGGGCTACTTCCGAACGTCAGATAATTATATAACGTCAGATTACGTAGCAGGGAGAAGCAACTCGATGGTGTTGTCTTCGACTAAGACTTCATCCACGTCTGTTGGCAATCTTCGGACTACTTTCGAACGTCAGGTTACGTTACAAGGGGAAGCAACTATAGATGGTGTTCCGAGTGACGTTTGATCACGTCGATCGGAAATCTTCGGGCTGTTTCTAGGTACTGTACGAAGGGGAAGTAACTCAATGGTGTTCCGATTACGAGTGGTGTTCCGAGTGTGATTGATATGGTAAATTATGAATTATTTTTGCTTCGCGTCAGAAGAAATTCATGGATAAATTCATCATCGCACCTAATGCTATATGGTATTATAATTATAAATTACCATAAATACAATACAATAGACATTAATTGGTTTGTTAGATATTTCTTCTGTTATCCAAATACTTTACATTTGTTAGGCAGAATTGGTTTCAAACACGATAGAAACATTTATTTTCAGACTGACAGCAGAGTTATATGTCAACAGCAAAAGAAATCCTTCACGACCTTTTCAACTCGCCATCAATAGTATCATTCCATGTACATTTCTTTCGTTGACAGCCGTAAAGTCGTTCTAAAAAAACACATAATACATTTTTTTTAATATCCTTTATCGTTCGCGTGTGTTCCAATATATCTATACCAAACATCCTTGATCAGAGAATGAGAGCGTCTTGTGTTGTTGCGAGTACTTTATTGTTTTCATGGTGTCACCCCTGGTACTGTTGTCCGCAAGAAAAACAATACATGCTGATTATTCATTGAAGATTTGATACCACGATGCATTATATATATAAATACACGCCCACTTCTTACATTTCCTTTCATATTTCAGCTGAATTGTTTCTGGTTACTTCCGTCATAGATATCTTGGTACCGTTTCACGAAGCTTTCGTATCCACGAAGAGACCATAGCAACTCCCATATCTATCTTGTAGCTACGAGCTATATGGTCTCCCATATTTATCTTGTTCACTGATAGCTACGAGAGCTATATGGTCTCCCATATCTAAATTATATTGTTCACTGATAGCTACGAGAGCTATATGGTCTCCCATATCTAAATTATATTGTTCACTGATAGCTACGAGAACTATATGTTCGAGAGCGATATGGTCTCCTAGTGAATATCAGGGTATCGTTTCTCGAAGCTCTCATATCCACTATATTATGACCATAGGCATAGCGCTCTCGTAAGTGCATGATCCCCATGTATTAGAGATGGCTACGGGAGTCCTTATGGTCTTGTAGTGGATATGAGAGCTTTGAGAAGCAATGCCTAGTAGGGCTTCAGGAAACGACTCACAGTCGTTGTTATTCGTTGTAGTGACAGTATAGTCGTTGAAGACATGCGTGATAAGATTCAAGGACATTTTAACAATTGTTTACTGTGGAATTGTTATTGTTTCTACGACACAAACACATATTGATCAAATGACACCTTTTAATAGTTGTATTAGTTCGTGTTCAAATATGTTATCTGTATTCAATGGAAACGTTGACTGGCTCATTGTAAGCAATGACTACTACTACTACTACTACTACTACTACTACTAGTAGTAGTAATATAATTAAGTTATACAAATGTGGAGCATTGAAAGAAACGGATTATGATTATTCGCATGTGAGAGGTAATATGGATGACGAAGTCATACAAATTATTATGCATTGAAAAAGGAATTATGATTATGATTCATGTGCATTTAATGAAGTATTTAACACATATTCACGCTATACATAATACTATATATTAACTACAGATGGGGTTATTTGTTCGCAAATACTTGCGGGGTAATACCGGACTTATGCCACTACCCGAATTGAAGCTCGGGTTTGTTTTTCAACTAACATTTTTCAATGCAGGTAATTATTTTTGGTTTAAAAACGAAGTAAGACTCGTGCGAAATTAATTTGAGTTGCAAATGAAAGCTGTCCTGTAATTGTCCTTTGCAACTGGATTGCTATTTAAACCTTTTCTTTGCCATAACAGTGTATATTAACTAACCATAATTACTGTATGCACATTTGGTGCCTGATTTTCTTGGTGCTGCAGCGAAGGTCAAACAAATATTATAAGAACTATGCGACTTGTCGCCAACAATTTACTACGCAAATGCCAACATATAAGGGAAGATAAAACATAAATTGTTAATTTCCCTGAACGTTTTAAATAGAAAACGACAACGCAAACCTATTAAACAATCAGATTCTGTCGGGTTTCTCCGTAAACAAAGCACAGCCGACAATCATTCAATGACTAGGAATACCTGTATACATTCTGCGCACGCTTGCTATTTAAAAGAAGAATGTCAGAATTGTAAAATGGAAATAGAATATACTACATTTCCTGTAATATTAGAAGGCGCACACGACGTAGCTGGGATATACTCATTACCTTAGTAGATTTATGATCCTCATAAATAATGGTAAGATATATTATAAAGTAACCTCAGAACCTCGAATAGAACATAATTATAATCTGAAGTAAAGAAGTGGCATAGATAATATTACATTGAAATATATAATATAGTGTGTCAGTGCAAGCCAAGTTAGTACTTCTATACATGCAGCAGATCATGGGTGTCCGATAGGATGAGATGGAGTTTGAATGGTGTTCATCGCCTCGAACACGACAGCTCATGTTGTATAATCTCCAGGAAGTTGAGAAGAGAATGCGAGTGCAAACTGATTTTGTTTCTTCCTTTTTTCTTTGCAAACTGATTCATTCACCGTGGGGAAATATACGCTGTATGAACATGCACGCCTGTACTGGTGTTATTGTTATTGTTATTAGTATTAGTAGTAGTGGTAGTAGTATTAGTATTAATAGTAGTAGTAGTAGTAGTAGTAGTAGTAGTAGTGGTGGTGGTGGTAGTAGTAGTAGTAGTAGTAGTAGTAGTAGTA
>JAVCKZ010069882.1:2610-13992 GCA_034780755.1 Lepetodrilus elevatus
CCCCCCCCCCCCCCCCCCCCCCCCCCCAAAGACAAATGGAGGTGAAATCGTTTCTGTGCTAATTTCAATTTTGTTTTTCTCAGTTGTTGAAGAAACGCCTGGCATTATGTATTATGACGACCGAGGTATTCAAAGTTAGTTATGTGTGCTCCGATTGTGTGTTTTGGGGGTTCATTTCCTTCTTGAGTTGTCCGAGTTTGACATTCCTGCTAATATTTCCCGTTGTTTAAATAGTATGCCTATCTATAGACACACTCCAATGAGGTGCCTTGAGCTTGTATATTGATGAGGTATGTTATGTTACGCAGTATGTTTGTCTGCCTTTTATTGGTTAGTACCTTACTGACCCTGATTAACTAACCTTTCTGCTGTGTATGACATTTCCAAATGCCACCAGCAGAATGAAGGTTAAATTGCGTTTCTTGAAGTTAAATGACATGTTAAGAAAAGCATGGTCTACTGTTATTACTGTTATGTTATCCTATGAATGTTTTTAGTGCAAATCCTTCGCGAACTAGATAGAAAAGTAACTTTTCTTTGTGTCATCCCTCTCCATGACAATAATTAAAATTAAGAAAATCAAAAATAATAATCAGGTGATTTTTATATGTTAATGAAAGGCATGTATAATCAGGGTTTGTTGTCATCTTTCATGGTCAAATGTATGTTATACATGCTCGACTAGTTTACAATAATGTCATTATTTTCATATTTTTTATTTTTTATTTTGCGATAAAAAAAATACAAAACTGAAAATAAATAATATATATTTGAAGCAAGTGGGACCTGTGGAAAATATAATTGTTGTAAAATATACTTGTGTAGACAAATCAAATGTACATACTTTCAGGTAAAATACGTTTGACCATGAAATATGTCAATAAACCATGACTGTATGCCTTTAACCCTCTCACTGCTGAAGGCAACTGGAGAAGCCCTAAAGAGTAGTATATGTGCCTAATCCAGCAGGGAGAGGGTTAAGAATGTTAAATTTGCTAATTATAAGATTTCATGGAGTAAGTTTACCCAATGAATTCCCTAACTTTAAACCACTGCACTAAGTACTGTCAACATGATCAGAGATTGAAGTTGGACTAATAGTAATAATGCACAGTTCAAATTAATATTTTGTTTTGCAAAGAAATGATTGAAATTAATTTGAAGTTATGTGTTATGTCTGACCAATAACTTTCCTACACCATCACCGTAATCCAATTTACTGCCTATTATTAAAATAAATATTTAAGATTGTTGATCAATAGTAGTGATTTAGTAGTTTAATTTATTATTTATAAACTACTATAAATTATCTGGTATTGTATATGATTCATGAAACTACTTTTCATTTCTGCATATAACAATTTTGCTTCAATATCCTTCCATTTCAAGACAAAATTTTAACTTTGCTATCAAATTTAATAAACAAATGACATATCATGTATCTACATTTGAGAGACTTGTATAATGTCCATATATGTTAGATTTATGGTTTGTGTATACATTTGGGAAATTAATATTTATCTATGCTTGGGAGAATCTTCATATTGTCTTCATTTGGGAAATTAATTAAATGCGTATTTATTTGTGAGAACATTGATATGCCTGTAGTTGATAGAGAAATTGCATTGATCTGCTATTGTGACATTACCAGTACAGTAATGTCATGCTAAAATTAGTAATGTCATACATGCATATTTTGAACATTAATGTCATGTTTACATGCATCATCGTATGAACATTATTCTACAACAGGTAAACCTAATTCCGGAACCCTGATAAGAATAACCCTCTGCTGGGAATATGTATTACCGTATATTCCTGGCACATGTGGCGTAGCCTGTACGTTTATGTCTGACCTTCAACCAGCAGTCTATTGACATATTGGATAATCCATACTATCTACGTCGTCGCGGCATCATCCATTTCCTAATGACATCATTGGTAGCCAGCCATGTGCGACACTCCTTTGAATTTACTATTTACATAGTTTGGCTAATACATTGGATATTTAACCCTCTCCATGCTGAAGGCAACCAGAGGTGACCTAAAGAGCAGGGATTGTGCCTAATCCAGCAGTGAGAGGGTTAATTGTCTTATTTGTACTGGCACTATGCTCCTCGTAGCTATATAGAAATATAGTGTAAGATTCAGTACCACATTCTGGCTAGTGTTGTTTTTAACGTCACGAAATATTACAGAAAAGACAGAATGTGCTATATTAACAAAAAGAGTATGGTAAAATGTTTCGTTAAAGATCACAGTAACATCTATTTATTGAAGCCAATATTCTTGACAGAATCAAATGTATTATATATAATTTTAATATTACAAGGGCAGATCATGAAATTGATACAATGAATGCATGCAGGCTTTTATTTCGTAGTCATATCGGCAAATACTGTCTCTGTTTCATCATAGGCTCATGTTTGAATGCCGACTTTAGATACGTTACACGCACAGTCCACTGCTATGCTATATATATATTGACAGTGTGTGGTCGTTACAGCATGTCATCATATAGGATTCCTTGCAGGGTTGATAATTGGTATACCGTACTAAACGATTTCCCTTAATCTGGTCGGGAAATTATCCCAAAGATTCGTAATTAAGTGGATCAATGAACACAATTGATGACGGTTCGTCCTTCCGTAGTATAGGCAGAAAAGATTATTGATTCCCCATCTTGTGGAAGACCCGTAACCGCTGTATGAAATACACCCCCCCCCCCCCCTTCAACATGAGGGGGGCTGTTTGTCGAAGCTGTACTTAGTGATATTGCTAAGTACGAAGGCTGCTGAAGACTTGGTACTTGTTAGAGGGCTGTTAACTCTTGACATGTCATTTTGTTTGAGACTGATTCAAGCTTGTATGCTTTTTGTGTATGCCATTGATACCAACTTTATCAACTGTGTCCATATCTAGATAAATAGAGTGAGCTGTGACCCTATCTAGTGAAATAGAATGAGCTGTGTCGAAATCTAGAGATATAGAGTGAGCTGTGTCTATATTTAGAGACAGAGTAAGCTGTGTCCATATCTCAAGATATAGAGTGAGCTGTGTCCTTATCTTGAGACCAAGAGTGAGCTGTGTCCATATCTAGAGACAGAGATAACTGTGTCCATATCTAGAGATATAGAGTGACAAGGTGTCCATATCTAGAGACAGTGAGCTGTGTCCATATCTAGATAAATAGAGTGAGCCGTGTCCATATCTAGAGACAGAGTGAGCTGTGTCTATATCTCAAGATATAGAGCGAGTTGTCCATATCTAGTGAAATAGAGTGAGCTGTGTCCATATCTAGAGAAATAGAGTGAACTGTGTCTATATCTAGAGACAGAGTGAGCTGTGTCCATATCTCAAGATATAGAGTGAACTGTGTCTATATCTAGAGACCAAGAGTGAGCTGTGTCCATATCTAGAGACCGAGATAACTGTGTCCATATCTAGAGAAATAGAGTGAGATGTGTCCATATCTAGAGTGAGCTGTGTCCATATCTAGAGAAATAGAGTGAGCTGTCCATATCTAGAGTGAGCTGTCCATATTTAGAGAAATAGAGTGAGATGTGTCCATATCTAGAGTGAGAAGTGTCCATAGCTAGAGAAATAGAATGAGCTGAGTCCATATCTAGAGAAATAGAGTGAGCTGTGTCCATATCTAGTAATAATGTGCTTTATTTGCCTTCAGAGTTTGGCCCGGTTTCTATCCAAGGTAAAGCAGCCTTCCATCCAGGCATGCTCTTGACCTTTCAACTGCAAGTCGATTGGCTGCAGAATAAGTCACATGATTGTGTAACGGTTAAAGCTAATTATGTGTTCCCGTAGTGCTAGTTTGCAGTGTTGCTTGCTGCCGAGTTTCTGCCTATGGAAATATTTAAAAATATATTTTTTGTTATTACTGACAATATCTCAAATTAATATTTATTGAAATTTATTATCCAGATTATTTTTATATATGATTCTACAAATGTATAATAACAGTTTTGGTTAGTATTTGTTTTATTTGAACTTTTTCTGTTCCATATGTTGACTTGTTTTGTTCAATGTTCAATTGTTCATGCATCCATCTATCAGTTAAATTTTCCTCTAACAAAAATATTAATTTATATTTATGTTCTGTTTTAGTAAATATTGTATAGAAACCTGTCTGATAAATTGCACTTGTAAATTAATCCTGTAATGTCAAATTTACGAAATGTTCTTCTATTCCTTCGTTCTTAAATATATTTTTTGAGGAGTGTAAGCTAAGATAATAAGATAAGTTAAGATGAGTCAAGCTTTAGTTAGTGATATATAATGCCATTAGCAAGGAAATGTCTGCTCAAAAGTGCTTAGCCATACGCTCGCTTCAAAAGAACTGTTTTTTACATTATACATTTGCCATGCATTCATTAATTAAGAAATGCTAGGACAGAAGTTAAAATAAGTTATACCAGATACGACATTTTTTTCTCTCCAAAATTATCCAAGAAAAACATCCCACTCCACAAATCTCAGCTTCAATTTATTCTCGTCGCAAATGGGTGAAAGATTCCCGCAGCGACGTTAACCTCCATAATCACTCACTTCACTTTGTTTCAAATCAAACTCAAAGAAAAATAGTATTAGTCGTTGAGATTTCTTTTCTTTTTTCTACTTTAATGCTTAGAAGTTATATGTTGATATTTAAATATTTCCCATTCATCTTTGGGTACTTGTTCAATGAATTTAGTTAATTCAACTATAAATGTTCTTAAAATGAATGGGTGCAATTTGTACATTCTATTCAAACATCCATCAACTGAGCATGTTTTTTGATAAAACATTTAATAAAATGATCTCAATAAGAAATTGTTGAGAACTAACTTTGTTAAAGTTGATTTTTATTAGTTGACTTTCAACAACTCACTTTCATTTTACACTTACCGTATGTAATAAAAACATATCTAACAAATGTTGTAAAAAGAATTCCAGAAGTGGTTACCTTGCATTAATTTTGACCTAGAGAGAATATGAGAAATGATTCTCTTTTCTATATTTTTTACTATTGTTTCACATTGCTCTACTCATGTGTAGCAGGTAGCGTGAACATACCGAATAACTGTTCTATTTCCTGATGGCCTTGAATTAGCTTTAACTTGTTACCAGTAGTTACACAGATCATGTGACTCTTATCATTCTCTATGTAACGCAGCCTGCAGATTTTATACGCGAATTATCAACTTTGAGAGAAAACAACAGAAGTTTTCAATACCATGTTGTTCAGATGATAATATGTATTTCATTTATATCATCTGGATTATTTTGGGGGGATTTATTTTTTGGATTTATTACCGTTTTTTCAAGCAACACATGTAATCATCAATAATTTCCCTACATTATTTTTTATAACAGTCTTTTTTTTGTTAATTATATTATATCACTTTTTGTTTTTATAGACAAGGATGTAAAGTAAATTTAGCATGCTGATGCACTACCAATCGCAAACACTTGTACAGGATTTCTGGGGGCGAGATTGACATTGTCATGCGTCTTTGAGTCGTATCACTCGGGCGTCGCCCGCCCGCGCGCGCGTCACTGCATGTGTTTCACAGAGAATGACTTATACCAAGCCAATCTTCTTTGCAGAATGCGTTATTATTTTAAAAAAATCATTTTTCATTTTAACATTGTGTGAACAATCCACTAATCCATTTAACCATTCTCCATGACGGATTAACCCTTAATCACTGAAATATTTATAGATGTATTTGTGTGTGGCAACTGCAGATGTCTCCAACAGGGAGAAGGTTAATCTTTGTTTCTAGGTAGGAGGGTTACCGGTGAGATATTTAATATCACTTTGCACCACTTGTATGATAACTAATTTAGTAAATTAATATTCACTTCTCAGTATATCATTGTTTCACTAAATGTATATGTTAATTTATATAAAATCATGATGATATTACGTATTGTTACCCTCATACCTTTCTTTCCTCTAATATCAGGTAAATGGGTGTATTTTATATTTATTTAACCAGATTGTAAGTTTCATTTTATCATTTTGGAGCACACATCATATTTCATCCAGAATCAGAATGTGATATTATTAAACATAATTATTTATTGTGTATGGAATTATTGGTGATGTCATCTGCAGTAGGTACGAAAGAGATCAACGAACGACATTGAATGCGATCATATTTTCCAGAATCTTACCATACAACACATAGAGAATCTCACCCAAGTGTCTTAGAATATCAAATATATCAACACACGAGTCATGAAAGTTATAAATCTCAAGCTTTGCCAATATCTTATTATTCTGATGTATTTCAAGCACACAGAATGTATATTATTGTAAGTTTGGTGAGATGTGCCAATGAGATTTAATAAAAACATTGACTGACAAATTTGCATCTGTGGCAGATAATCTCTACTTCTTGGTATGGTTAAGTTGAACAAACCCACAAGAAAAATGAGAATGAAGAATGGTAGAAACCCATCAGAACAGAGATCTAGGAGAGATATTAATAAGAACAGAGAATAGCGAGAACGATAATAAGTGAAGTAATGATAATACAACAATGAGAACAAAAGAAACCCGACTGGATCAATGATAACAACAGATGTCAATGACAACAGAGATGAATGAGAACATAACAATGAGAACATAGACCAATGAGCACAGAGACCAATGAGAACAGAAACCAATGAGAACAGAAACCAATGATAACATAGACCAATGAGAACAGAGACCAATGATAACATAGACCAATGAGAACAGAGACCAATGAGAACAGAAACCAATGATAACATAGACCAATGAGAACAGAGACCAATGCAAACAGAGACCAATGAGAACAGAAACCAATGAGAACAGAGGCCAGTGCAAACAGAGACCAATGAGAACCGAGACCAAAGAGAAATGGAGATATATTAGAAGAATGATAAGATGGATTGTTGAGAACAGAGAAAACATAGAACAGAGATGAGAATAATTGATGCCTTATGAGATGTTATCATTCAATATTATAATTTGCTGTGTGGCTTAAAACATATTACGCATTATCCTCAGAATGATACTTTCATATTTATAGTCAGTGTCTATTAATGGTATTGATCCTAAAATAAATCCTATCATTTTGAATACGAACACTACAGCAGTACAAATAGCCAAATACGTTAGCCAGTTCATAATTATAAAATAATGTTCATTAATATTCAATATCGCTCATTTAGAATACTGTATTGATATTGTATGCCTGTGATACTGACAAGTGTGCAGGGACTGGTTATGTCTGTGTGTATTCCACCGCTAGGAAGGATATAATTCTGTATAATCCCTGACACAGATCATCCCATCCACGCCCCACCTATCGATGGCGACCCGTTCAAGTTGGAGATGAGCGAAGACGTCGGGTGCCGCTACCGTCTCGTTGACGGCATCTTCCACGTGTACCGCAGTCCGGAGTGCATGGAGAAAGACGAGCCAATCGAGTGGCCGTATCCTGACCTCTCCACCTTCATCGACGACCAGAATCTGATGTACGCCTTCCTCAGCGACGGACCATTGTGAGTAAATAAATAAATAAATAAATGAATGAATAATATGTAATATAATAATTTATTACATAAATGCAGTGAAATACCACGTTTTGTCAGTGGAAATAACAAACTAGTGAAAATAATAAACTGGGTAACAGCCTCTGAAGTCTCATGAGTCCAACAGGACATGGAACCAGCTAGGTGCATTTAAAACAATTACATTTAGAGTCACCTTCAAGATTCTTTCACTTATGTCACTACTTGTCAGTTTAGGGCATTAGGAAACCTGCAACATCTGTAGAGCTGAATGTTTCAGTAAACCAGCGAGCACCAGTTGATACTGACAGATCAAGGATGATATCTGCATTGCCACTCTACAGACAGTGCATTCTATCAATATCGCATCAGAAATGTAACTTTCATGCACTGACTGAGTGAGTGAGTGAATATGGAGTTTAGCATCGCTGCAGGAATCTTTTATCCATTTGCGACGACAGTGGCCTGATATATGATGTTCTATTGCAGAAAGTCGTTCTGTTACCGCCGTCTGTCGTACCTGGCGTCAAAGTTCCAGTTGCACGGTCTGCTGAACGAGCTCAAGGAATCGGTGTCACAGAAGGAAGTGCCTCACAGAGACTTCTACAACATCAGAAAGGTCAGAGGTCGTTCTCATTGCTTTAACCCACTTGCTGCTGAAACCAACTAGAAATGTCATGTTATTTACAGCAGTGTGCCTAGTCTGCTGGAGAAATCCGTCACCAAGATTACGAAACATTTTGAGTACAATATGCTCAAGCTCAGATTTTATATGGGGATTTGTGAACAAAACTTTGAGTTGAGCATGAATTCGTACTCAGAAAGGTTTTGTAATCTCGGTGCTTTGCCGATAGCTAATACACTGCTGCTGCAAAGAGACCACTATGGTCTTTTAGTGGATAATACACCGCAAAGAGACCACTATGGTCTTTTAGTGGATAACACACTGCAAAGAGACCACTATGGTCTTTTAGTGGATAATACAATGCAAAGAGACCATTATGGTCTTTTAGTGGATAATACACTGCAAAGAGACCACTATGGTCTTTTAGTGGATAATACACTACAAAGAGACCACTATGGTCTTTTAGTGGATAATACACTGCAAAGAGAGTACTATGGTCTCATTTCGCGGATAAGAGAGCTTTATGAAAGGATACCCATGTTTTTTCCTACAGTGAGTTGGCTAGTTCCGAATCACGTTTCCCCGCTGTAAGCGAAGCGAATACGTAAATGCCAGCTGTTCTTTTAATTGTAGATGAATACATTGATTGTTACAGGTTGTAAGTTGTAACTGATTCTAATTGTAATTGATTTATTTATTGACCCAAATTAAACAAGATTCGGAACTAGCCAACTCACTGTACCAGAAACTGACAATATCGGTGAAATGGTCTTGTAAAGAACAAAAAAAGAAATCATTGTGATGAAGAATTTGTTTGCTGCGGCCTGTAGGTGGACACTCACGTGCACGCGTCGTCCTGCATGAACCAGAAACATCTGCTGCGCTTCATCAAGAAGAAGTGTAAGACCAGCGCAGACGAGACCGTGTGCAAGGACAAGAACGGCAAGGAAATGACGCTCGCAGAGGTGAATACAAACATTTTTTTGCATATGACAATTATTTAAAAAATATATAAGTAAGTAAATTTAATATGAATGCATTAATGAGTGAATGAATGAATGAACAAATGAGTGAATGAATGAATGAACAAATGAATGAACAAACAAACAAAAGAAAGAAAGAAAGAAATATATATACAGTACTAAAAAACACACACACAATACAAAATGAATAATACATTTAAAAAAAAAAAATGCTACAACTACAGTCAATCATTCATGGAGATCAAGTATATACAGTCAGACCCAGTTATACTGGACACTTCCATTTTTGCTAAAATCTGATCGGCAAGCGAAACAACATGATCATCGGATCAATCATTCATCGATTTAAAGTATATAGTAGGAAATCCGTATTGGTTAAAAGTTGACTGGTAAGCAGAGAAACCATGATAATGAAAACTGGTATAACGGGGTATACTAGTACATATTATATTCTATTATTATGTGTTCCAGGTATTCAAAAGCTTGAAGCTGACGACCTATGAATTGAATGTGGACATGTTGGATGTACATGCAGTAAGTACCCTTGAACGTCAAACCAGTCAAAACATCATGGACCTGAGCGAGTGAATATGAACGTCGCTGCGGAAATCTTTCACACATTTGTGACTATCATGGACCCGAAAATGTTATATTGAGGGAACACTGCACGTTTATTTATTTATTTTTTCAGGACAGAAATACATTTCACAGGTTTGACAAGTTCAACGCAAAGTACAATCCGATAGGCGAGAGCAGATTACGAGAAATCTTCATCAAGACTGATAATTACATTGGAGGAAAGTACTTTGCTCATGTCATCAAGGTATTTGAATTGAATTAATTTGTTTACCTTGTTATTTTCAAATATAAAGACATTTATCTTCAATTTTCTAAAATACTGTAAATCATGAAATTAATGTGAACAGAATATTAATGCGAAAAATGTGACTGCCGTATTGTCGCATTTAATTATGGAGACATGACCGTTCGCATTTTATTGGTGTCGCATTTACGTCTAAAATCTATAGATCGCTTTAAATTAGTGACGCATTAATTTAGTGATTTACAGTATATCAGGCTCCACTGGAACAGTATGGAAGTCTAACCGTTCGTCGCACAACATTTTTCCGTGTACTGTGGAATAAACTCACTACTATCTTGGAACTGTTTTCAGGAGGTTCTCTTTGATCTGGAGGAAAGCAAGTACCAGAATGCCGAGTACCGTCTGTCCATTTATGGACGTAGTATGGACGAATGGGACAAACTGGCCAAATGGGCCGTGAAGCACAAAGTTTACTCAGATAATGTTAGATGGCTGGTTCAGATACCAAGACTATAGTAAGTCATAATTTTACAACTACAAGACTATTTTAACATTGCACAAAGTTTACTCGGATAACGTTAGATGGCTAGTTCAGATACCAATCTTATAGTAAGTCATAATTTTACAAGACTATTTTAACATTGGATCAATGATTATGGGTTTGAGTTTGTGTAAAAGAATATTTGTTCCCTCTGAAAATTAATTCATAGGATTATATTATATAGATGGTTTGTGTCGATATCCATGTATAGTAAATTTTAATATCACAAGACTGCATTGCAGTTTAGATGTAAGAAAGATTCTGTTGCAATTCTTATTTTGTTCATTCTTGTTCTTCACAGTGATGTCTACCATAGCAACAAGTTGGTGAAGAACTTTGCAGAGATTCTCAACAACATTTTCCTACCCCTCTTCGAAGTCACCAATGATCCTAGTACTCACCCAGAACTTCACGCTTTCTTGCAATATGTGAGTATGGTGCTAAAAGATGGTCATAATAAAAATTTAAATCTTGCCAGCAGCTCTCAACCCCCATTCAACCAAGCTACATAACTACACAGTATTTACATTGTGAATATAAAGGGATGATAATCTTAGGTGGATCCGTAGATTGTGAGCCTCCGGGGTCGATCTCGTAAATCGGCCCGTTCCCTGCAGCACCTTTATCCAAGCTGTTTCAACTCAAAATACAATTTCCCATTTTCATCCCTGAATATTAACCCTCTCCCTGCTGGACTAGGCACAGGTTCAGCTCTCAAGGGCATCTCCTGTTGCCTTCAGCATGGAAATAATATTAATGTTAAAGTATATCCATTAAAATCACCAAATTCATCTTAAAGGGGCAAGATCATACTTGCATAGGGGAAAATGGTCACTATCGGGGTTATTACATATTCTGAAAGAACAAT
>JAVCKZ010069893.1:0-13989 GCA_034780755.1 Lepetodrilus elevatus
CATACTAATAGCATGGTTAGTTACAAAGCTATTAACCCTTAAAGTTCGGGACGGTTTTTTTTGGCCACCCGATATATTGTATGATTTGCCACGAACTATTTAACAACTATGGCATTCTATTACTACAGTTACGTTGATTAAGAACGGGATACTATGATAGTAGTTGGACCATTAGATTATCTATGTGTAAATGTTCTACAAAATTAATCATTTTACTTGTTTTTAGACCAAGATTTAAGTTCCTGTTCGCGGATGGCATGTGTGATCTGTAGAAGTGTCATTGAACAGTAACATCAGATTAGTTTTACACACTTTCTGTGTTAGCTAGCTATAGCTGACAGTGTATCTGTGTTATGACGACAGCGATGGGAGGTCCTCTTTAATCTGTGGTTAGGTTGAACCAAAGTATCGTAGGAATCTATTCCCAGTGTATAATGCTACCACTCATGGCCATGGTAGGTTTGTCGTTGTGTGTTAGAAGTAAGAGGCCATTGTATCCTTTCACAAAGCTCTCTTATCCGCTAAGAGATCATAGCGCTATCATAGTATTAGCTATCGACAAAGAGAGCGTTATTATATCTTAGTGGCCACGAGAGCTGCGTAAAAGGACACCCAGGTTCCACCAGCCATAGGTCCTGAGATTTCGAAATATTTAAAGTTAGATTTCATGCTCAAAACTTTGCTCAGAACTTTGAGTTAAAATCGTAATCAGTTTCAATTGGAAAGCTTCGTAATCTCAGGGCCTGATGTGTTTCACAAATAGCGGGCGCACACTGGCGATTTTCGTCGCCGACGCGTCGCCGATTTCCGTCGGGTTTCGATCGCCTAGTGTGCGGTGCTCCAAATATCAAAGCATGTTAGATAGTGCATGTATGATCGGTCGGCGAGACTAAAAATCGCAGTTCGCTAGTGTGCAGCCGTTATTACTACACTGACATCTACTGGAGTGTGTTGACTTCATGTTGCCGTGACACATCCGCTTCATGCAATGAACATATACAAATAACAGTAGAATAAAGAAAGAAAACATGTTTGTTTTATATAAAACTTGTGTTACACAGTTGTAACAGTGGCTGCTCTCAGTGACATCTTGCTTCAACTAACTATGAACATATACATGTATATAGACTTCAGTCAGAACACTGTCCTGGAAGTTGGTGTTAACATTCTTACAGCCTCATAATGTCTACTCTCAGCAATACCTCAGTAGTGTTCACAGTAATAGGTCGTGCTCATGTACAACGTGGCATTGTACACTCTTACTGTGATAGTAGTTTATTACTAGTATTATTTTAATTTATTATTGGTGGTGGTGATCATGATGGTGAAGATCATGAGGAAATGATGAGGATGTGGGTGGTGGTGGTGGTGGTGATGATCTCCATGATGATGAAGATGATAACCATGATGGTATTTTCCACGTGTATTTCTTATGAGTCCCACTGCACTTAGCGATGACTTGCTCATTCGTCCCATACAGACACTATGCACTGTGTTAACGTACCGTGTACAAGTTGTGAAACGTAGAGTTCCCAACCAGATAACATAGGATTTCGTAGATTTGGGAAACTGACATATAACAACAGTTCAGTTCAATGATGGTAGTACAATCATTTACAGTTTGTGACATACGACATGCATACATTTTATATAAACGAATCTTGTCTCTATTGACAGACGGTCTGCGCATTACATTTCCGAATCAAGTAATGTTAGTGTCGCCATATTCATGGTGTATAACTGTGAAAATATCGCAACTTTCTTTTGCAAATATACAATTTCATACATTTAGATCTGCTGAAGAGGATCCAGAAGGATATTGCCTGGACTGAGGAGATGCAGTGAGTGTTAGAGGCGAGCTACCTGGTCATCATTACATTCCTACAGTAGCAGCAACAGCAGCAGCAGATGGCTATGGTAAGTTCGCGAAGGGGAGGACAATCACACGACATGAACACCAGGGAAGTTAGCAGAAGATACCGTCAGGCAAGACTACTAGACACTGTGGATACCAAGGGAGTGGGAAGGCAGGGATAGAGAGGGAGGGTATGAGGGTGATAGAGGGAGGATCGCCCGCTAAACATATATGCATTTACTATGTTAGTTCTTTTAGGAAATCAGTATGGTAGCATATAGACAAGAGACGTATTTCCCCATATCCCTTCTGTCATTGTCTATTGGACTTACACTACTGGGCATATGGGTGAATGCGCTGTACGTCGATGAAAGAGAAGCTTGAACAGAGATATGAGCATGAACATTGACGCCTGTTCCTCCGCCCTGACGATTACTGGATACACCTGAATCTGGAAGAAAGGAATGTCTGGCTGTACATGGACAGTCCTGGCAGCCATCACTCTGGGCGGCATCGGGAACGACAGATTCCGGGACGCCGTGCCCGGTGGCGTTGTACGTCTACTGTGGGGAGCTAAAATGACTAGAGCATACTTCATGGGGAATAGAGGGATGGTAGGACACACGCACAATAGCATTGGTAGCATTTAGGTATAGCATGGGTATATTTCATCAACATTACATAGCCACTATTATCCCAACTGATCACAAGCTTCTTCTACAATATATTGCTATTGAATACAACATATACAGGACACCACGCGCTTCGCTCAGCAAACTAACAAGCATTCATTACTATGCATTAATATAGCCTATGATATATAGCCTGTAATATATAGCCTATACTATATAGCCTGCCAACAGATCGCTGAGAATGACGTGGCACTTAGTTGTGTGAATATTAATTCATATTATGATGGTATTTCCCCGAGTGAGAATCCGTGGTTGGATTATCTTGTCTTATTGGTATTGATTTACTCACGGCAGTTTAGATAGTGATATGCATCTGAATACAACACAATTAGTAAGACACTGGTATATGCTACAAGATACACCTTCAACCCACCATACGACATCCGCTAGAATAGTCATGGGGGTACATACTGAAACAGTCGTCCTCTTCATAGAATAATGTTATTCTCCGTTAATCTCAAGTGTATGTGTACTTTCAGCGTGCAGTTTGGACACGTGATTCTACTATGGATATGATGACTGGAGATCCACCAGATTGTTGTCTTCAATGGCGACGTCCTCGCCTTCCACTCGTGAACTCACTCACACTTAGTGCCCAGACATTAGTCATGCAGACAGCTTCAAGGCAACATAGGCAAGTGTCCCGGCGTAAAGTGTTCGATAAGATTCCTCAGCATACTTAAGTCAAATACGACAGTGAATAGTCAGATAGTCCAGGAGTCAGCCAGCAGAACTAACATGCACTCAGGACACAGCATGGCACATTTGAAAACCCCATACCTATTCTTAAAATGTTGTACCTACTAGTATACATGATCTCGCGCTGTGGTCGTGTCTCCAGAACTACTGGTTCTATGTAACGGTGGGAACACGCCTGTCCAAACAGCGTGTGTTTTTTCTTCCATGTTCTCGTTCAGCGGAAGTAGAGAGGGTTATAGCACAGAACACGTAGCAAACTGGTCCTAGCATGGTCTTCTGTGGGCTAGTAGCGGCGTGTGGGATGTGCAAGACATTCGCCAATAATCTACCAAAGTTATAACGCTTGCCATTACCATACCACATCACAAGGGCTTACTGCAATATCGCATACCAGCTTATTTGGAAAACATAATTCTACAAAATTGCACATGGACTGCATATATAAAACATGTTGGACATATCTGTTTCATGTGAGCATACAGCTAAATAGTTGAAATAGATGTCAAACCTATGGTTTCAAAATCGTGATAGATTGTTACACAAATGGTTGAGTGATAACATTCTTAACTAAACAAGAACAGTAGAACCTCCAATTAGCCACACTTGTATGTACTAGTACATCTGAATCTATTTCATTATCGTCACTGCCATGATCACCGACCGGGACTTCTTAGCCCAATGCTATACAGGTTTCACATCATAAATATTATGACAAAATATAGCTATGTCTATGGTTCAGCCGTGCAATGTCCGACCTTTAGTTCCACGTGTCCCGACGTGGCCATCACCACTACCAAGGGGCCTACACCACTACCACGTGGTTTACACCACCACCACCTTACACCACAACCACAACCACCTTACACCACCACCACCTTACACCACCACCACCACCACCACGTCGCATAGCTGGCACATGCCAGTGGACACATCTGTGTCTTCCATGTGTCCGAGCAGGTGTCCGGCTAGGCAGTGGTGGGTGTCTCGTGGTACAGGGTCAGTAGTCGTCGTTGTACTGGGTGCGTCTGTCATTGCACGTCTGTTTCCAGATTTTCCATCCGCGTTACATATTGTTAGGTAATACTGTATGGGTGTCAGTTGTTGCCCAGCTTAACATGACTGAGCGTGATTATAGGCAGTAGCACACACATGGACACCACTATCGTCGTGAGATAAATGATGAAGAATATTCTGTCAAACACGAGTCCCACAGCCTTCCACTCCTTGCCTATCTTCTCTTTCCTGTCCTTCTCATTCAGCCGGTCACGGTAGTTCCTGAGGAAGTCGATCACCTCCCCCAGGTGGCTCTCGATGACCGTCAACTGCTGTGTGGGGGCCTCCTCCTCCGTGGAACACGGCTTTGAATGTAACAGTAAGTCTGTGGGCAGACTGGAATCTTTGCCCCACGTCGTGCTGTCCCCATTGACGCCCACGAAGGGTCGTGTGTCGGCTGTCTGGTACCGGCGGGCCTGAGCTGCATCCAAGTAAGGCTGTACTAGGTTGTCCATACAGAGGATACGGCCGAAGAAGCTGAAGACGATCTGCAAACAGGAAGGCAATAGTAAAATATGTGCCCATTTGAATAAGCACTTTCCTGTGTAGATGTCATGGTTGATGTACTTATGAATTATTCATCGTATTCTGGTGTCGTAGTTAAATAATCGTAGATTGCTATTGTTGGGGTGGTCAAATATTTGTTTATATTCTCACCGTTCTGATCATCTGAGGTACCTGACGCCGAGCGCCGTAGAATGCTAGATTGACAACGAATGCGTTGAGGAACGACGACAGTGTGATGAGGACCATGTTCAGGCAGTAGTAGGTCCCTGAAACACAAGCACGCCAAACAAGTTAGAAAAACGAAACAAGGTACATACATGGCAATTCAGAGAGGCTCTAGAAAGGAAGCAACGACATGCGCTGTGACTGTGGCTGTACAGTGAGAAAGCCATTTCTGGACTTACCAAGAAGTGGCACAGATGCCGCTGCTGGCGGGAGACTGGACTCCATCATAAGCAGGAGGAGGAAGAATGCCACGAAGATGTTGATACCTGCAGAGAAACAAACATGTATACCATCCACTCCGCCATCAACATTCTAGAACACCTGCGCAGAGGCATGAACTAACAGATAAATGGTGCCGAAATTCGTCGCATGTCAGTGTATGTGCGTGCATTATGGTACAAGGACAAATCTAAGGCGGAATCATATCGGGTGTGACGCTTTCTTATAAGTTAATAGTGTCGTTATTATACATTGGCAAGGTAAGCAAGATTGGGTTCGTGTGAGTCCTTGTTAGCTAACAGGTGTGTATCTACAAGTATGCGAGGGTGTATGCGTTACCACGTGCGTGAGAGAGGCATGTCGTCCTCTAAGGAAGGGCTGACGTCATCGTTGCATGTCTCAGACAGACTTGATTGGAGTCGAAGAGTTGCCAGGGGAAACAATTAACGCATGTTGTGGACCGAATTCGATCCGAGCACCTCTTAACTTCTGGTGGATATCTCACCGACCTGTCTCCCCTCAAATAACAACTCAGCATGCCACCTTTCCGGGGCACTCTTATCTTCCATGGTAATTCATTATTCAGCATTTGACTGTGTAATCTTATCGCCAGCTCAAACCGAGCTTGTTTTAATCGCAGATAGACTGCGATATGTGATTTATTTACAGCAGAAGTCCAGAGATAATTTTAAATTGGCATGCCTGTGTCCGTTACCCCACTCCCTCTGTGCTGAGCCACGCTGCGGAAAGATGCCTTCAACGTCCATCAATAGGAGCGGCATTCATGCCAGGCAGTTATTTCAGGTGGATCCCTGGTAGGGGCGGTGGGTGTAATCGGGCGCAGACAGACAGCACCAGCCTCAGACAGTACCAGCACCAGCAGACAGGTACAGCCCACAGACACTGGTCAAGTCTTATTGACCCCAGGGGCGTCGAGCATCCAACTATAGAACTCGGTGAACAACATTCCAAATCTTGCCCAAATGAACAATTTGAAAGGAAAAAGAAGGCATAAAATATGAATGTTCGGCTTCTAACCGAAACTCTCTATTAGGTTTTGACATGATCGTATGATGTAAAAATAGCGAAATTTAAGTGAGTTATATGTGACGAGTAATCTATTAGCGGGTAATAAGATTGTCACATATGCACCAGAGCAGTCCATTGCCTGGCCCGAGCTGACTGGTGAGCTGTACGCTGGCGACTCGCCGAGAGAAGTGTCCGCTCAGTTTACCAATTATACACTGACGAGTTGGCCGTGTCGATACTGTATTAAGAAATGAATCATTGATGAAGCTCGCTCGGCGAGTGTCACGGCCCTCTTTGCGTCGGCTTACTGAAGTATTCTGTGTTCGTCTTTTAACGTACACGCTGTTGTCTTCATTCAGACAGAGTACGAATAAAGAACTGCTGATCTTTAGAATGCACTATTCTTCGAGAATTAGAAACCGTTGATAAATATGGTCTTGAAATAAAACTGGCGATCAGCGTTTGCCTAGGAAGTCACGGGAGACTACGGCTATGGAATACGGAGCAGATATGTTTGTGAACGCCAATATTTTACATGATATTCAAAACATGGATCCAAACATATCTAATTACGAACATACAAACATTGAGTGCAAACACATTACACGTCATTATAACGCAATCGGCTTTGTAATTAAGTGATAAATTATTGAATGGGTGTCGATAATATATAAATATGGACGTGACTGAGCGCTGAACGTCGGAGGATCAAGAGGAATCGTTGAGGAATAACGACATTGGGTCATGGCATAAAGTGGGGCCACGCGATGTCAGTTTGCAGATAGATAGGGTTTACATTGACTCTGGTCGACACGTGGCCCTCATCTACGTACGGGTTCGGCTTAGTCGGGAGTTAGTGCTTCAATCTGGGTGACAATTTGACAGATACAGTTTTCCTATCCATTATTGAATAGCGGAAACGTATTCGGGAACCAATTTGGTCAGCCAGCCAATCGGAATAGTCGATGTACAATTAATTACGTACATTAGATTTATAACAGAAAAATACTATCACAGAATAATTACATTTACGGTGCACAAATAATGTAAGAATAATATGTGTTCGTGTTTGACATATGGATAATTCGTAGTATATGATAATAGCTAATTGTATTTAAAAGTTTAGGAAATATGATATTCATTTAAAGATGATGAATATGAATAATGTATGGCATAACATTTTAACTTGCAGCTTTTATTTAATTTGCCAAATATCCATGATTTAATTTGGAACAAAATAGATAATAAAGGTCCATATATTATTCTACTAGAAGTCCGTGTGCTGCAGGGTAACAACGGCGAGAATGTCAGTGCGCCACCTTCATTTGTTCCTTGGCATTGTCACCGAGTCAAGAACAGAGAGGCGAATTTACAAAACCGCAAATTGGAAGTTGATTCTTTAGGGAAATCAAATACGTCTTCTCCAAGTGCTTGAAAATAGTTTGGCCTAGAAAGAAATACTGAAGCTGTGTCATATTATTCATACATTTAGTTTTTTATATTTGTTTGACGTATAGTTTATTATTTAATGTATATTACATTATGTCAGAGGCATCCGATTGCATGCAATAATGCGATCGGAAAATTTCAGTTCAGAAATGTTGTTAGGTAGATATATAGATCTAGAAGTGTACATGCAATTTTGCAATAGCAAACACAGTAGCGTATGTATCTATCCTTTTTTTGCATGTGTGATATTATGTTCATACTTACATGAATGAAAGAAAATGTCAGTACATTATTATGAAAGCATTACATTGCTACACATAGTGTGTAACGAAATATGAGCAAACTACTATGACTTAATGTCAGAAAATTTTGTTTGAACTATTCTGATTACTATACGGTACCTGAACATGGTCATTACTATTTAATAGAAGTAGTCAACAATCTGTAAGGACACTACGATTGTGAACTAAGTTAAAGTCCTTGCACACCAGAGGCGAATTTCGCGGCGATAAACTCGGCAATTTACGTTCTCAGATAGAACCGTATCATTCATCTATACAGTATTCTTGCACACCAAAAGCAACATTCGCAACTACAATTGGCGCGGCGATATTTCGCTCGCCTCTGGTGTGTGAGGACCTTTAGACCTATAGACCTACTAGTCAGGATCAAGACTGAATGGCATTAACTGAAATACAACGAATACATTTAGCATAATGTCGGCTATACCTATGCCTAATGTTAGCAAGTGGCGAATAATGAAGGAAGAAACTGGCAATGTCTCAAGATAACATTCCATGTAAACGTATACTTGAGTTTTATTTCAGTGATCACAATCACACATTCTGCTATATAACGGATATCATGTTTATTTTTAAGATATGTCAAGGTTTTTTAAATGACCGAGGCGGTCCACCAGTTAGCTGTTTTTGTTCTGTAGTTGAGACAGTAAAGTGATTACCATATTTTTATCGTTGACAAAAACTATTTGAAAGTAATTATTCTGTGGCACTTGTATACATATGTGTCGAACATTGAAATTGCAATGTAGGAAGTACGCTCAAACAACACCGACTTCTGCAAGATACAATTTCTATTAAATTTACTTAGGAAACACGAATGTACTCGATGCTTATTTGTTTTCCATACGATGTTACACTGCTTACGAAGTGTACAACAGTAATACTCCTATTGAGGTGGGTGTTTTGTTTCTGCTCACCAAGAATAGAATATGCATGCTACGTAGATTTAAGTAAATATCATACCAGAATAGAATAAAATATAATCAAAGGTTTACAGAAGTGTATAACAAGGCGTTGCTGATATACTATATAGTATAGCTATGCAACGTCACGTCTATGGAATACTTTACTAGTAGATATCAGAACGGTGAATACACTCTCCTCATTTAAATTCAAAATGAAAAAGAAGATTAATCCACCGCCTATTTACTTTTCACATGAAATACGGTTATATAATATTATCCACACAAAAGTACGATACTCCCTCACTCAATTACATTATGACCTATTTAAATACGGCTTAATGAATGATATCTCTTGTAACTGTGGATACTTTTGTGAAGATAACCATCACTATATGCTGTCATGTATGTTATTTGAAACTATTAACCACATTGTAAATTGAACTGTTATATTAGATTTATCGCTTCTATTAAATGGCAATGCAGATCTAACAAATGTTCAAAATGAAAATATATGTACTGCTGTACAGCTGTACATTAAATAATCCAAGCGTTTTACATAACTATTTTAAAATAATAATTCCTTATAATCAATAAATACAGCTTTATGTGCATACGTAAATACCATTTAATTTCATCCATATTTCTCTTCTCCTTTTGCACATACTATTTTCTCTTTCATGTTATATTAGGTTATAGAAATGTATATGATGTAAATATTCAGGAGCGGGTTTTCTCCTAAGTTGGCATAACTTGTACCCAATCCAATTCTATTGTGAATAAAATATGTTTAAACTAAATAAGTAACTGGTTTATCATGAAGTCAAAACAAAGGTATTTATGTAAAACTGGACTTTTGGAGGTCCATCAATCTATGCCCATAACATTAGGAGAAATGGATTAGGCCGCCGAGCTAGTGGGAACTTCTAACCCTGGTTTTACCATGTTTATGGCTATGTAATGGTAATTTGCTTCTCAGGATCTATTCATCATCACTTAACTCTCCAGCCTAGGGGTATATGATCATAAATATTAATTTATAAATGATCTGGATGGGTCTCGTGGCACAAATTGCTATAGACGTCACATGTGACTTGGGGCTTGTTAGGCTACAAAACCTTGAGTAATTTCCTGAATGCACGACCCAGTTTTGTTCACAAATCACAAACTTTGTGTTAAGCATGAACTTTTATAACCTTTGTCATGTATATATACTACCGACAGAAAACAAGGGAACGCATAATGGTAACACTTTTAGTATAGGCAAATTCAAAGTGCCACCGTTAAACAACCCAATAAGACACGTGCATGCACGAAAATATGGTACAATTAATTTGCTCAGTTTTGATAAATAGCCTACTGCAACCATGAACATGACAAATGTTGTTCTACACAGTACAAGAACAGCTGCTTTACCACTTTCCAAACGATCGTATCTCCCTCAGTGGTCGTAGATTAGCCTAGCTAACAGGTAACAGAACAGTGTTAGCCAGTGTTACATATCACAACACAGCCATGATAATACAGGTTCCACGCATATAATCAGCATCGCCATGAATGGACGGCTGGAGCAAAATAAGTGTTTTCTATTGAATCCCAGAGAGACCAGACAAGGATTGTCATCATGCTAACCATCATAATTGATGGCAATTTTATCAAATTATGTGTTCCTGTGATCTGTATGTACAAAGGATGAAGAGTTCCGTCTAACAGTATAAAGGGCGGCTTACTGTTTCCGCCCTGACTGGCCGGGCTCCGTCCCGTGACTAGAACTAATATAGGACTGATATAGAGGCTCCCGCTCCAGAACTTGTAACTCAGCGGCTAGTTTATTGAGCTATCGGGAGAATGAAGGCCCCAGTAAATGACCAATTAGTCCCTCTCAGCTAACACTTTCCAGTCAATGTAGGCCTCGTTTGAAAACCTGTTCCGCTAATGCACGGCGACTACAACGTCCTAGTAAAATGGTGACCGTCGACCTGAAACACACCTGGGTTAAACAAAGGAATGCAACAATAGTTCCGGTTTCACTGAAAACACAAGAACAATATGACGATAACGAGGCACAGGTCGGATAACTCTGCTGCACTGATAACGGTAGCGATGGTGACCCCAGGTGACCCCAGAACATTGCTTATGAGTTGAAAGTTGAAATTCTTTTAACCAATTTTAAGTTCTGTTTATGTGATATATATACTTCAAAGTTGTGATTTATTAGTTAGTCCTATAATGATGATGGTGACGATGATGATGATAATAATGATGATGATGATGATGATGATGATTATGATTATGATAATGCATAGAACCCTTAAGTGTAACAATAAGCTCCTATTTATTATACTAGTAACTATCCTGAATTGTTATAAACAATGACTTGTACTACCTGAATACACTGCACTGCAATGATTTACAATAACATTTCGACCTGATTTACAATAACATTTCGACCTGATTTACAATAACATTTCGACCTGATTTACAATAACATTTCGACCTGACTTACCAATAAAACTGCACCGAATTGTAACAATTCAACCTAGTTTGAATTATTTCCAGTTTAGCGACCCAATATCCAGTAATATAAATGACTAATCATGACATGCATACATCTTTATAGGTCAATCTAATGTTGACATACGCAGATCTGTCATAGGCCAATTTAATCATGACATACATACATACTATGTCCTAGGCCAATCTAATGATGTCACAAATACATCTGTGCTAGGCCAATCTAATGATGACATGCATACGTATGTCCTAGGCCAATCTAATGATGACATACATACATGTGTGCTAGGCTAATCTAATCATGACATGCATACATCTGTCATAGGCCAATCTAATGATGACATGCATACATATTGTGTCCTAGGCCAATCTAATCATGACATACATACATATGTGCTAAGCCAATCTAATGTTGACATACGCACATCTGTCATAGGCCAATCTAATGATGACATACATACATCTGTGCTAAGCCAATCTAATGTTGACATACGCACATCTGTCATAGGCCAATCTAATGATGACATACATACATTTGTGCTAGGCCAATCTAATATCGACATATGCACATCTGTCATAGGCCAATCTAATGATGACATACTCAGTACTATGGTATTCAATAGGTCAATCCAGCTGTCAGTGCACTTGTTTCATCTTCACCTTGAACATGGCTCTCTAGATAGCTAGCTGACAGCCAGTCAGTCGTATGCCTCAACTTTGATGTTGTTCTCGGTGTATTGACTCTATTATGTGGCTTAATTCGTCACTTGGCCCAACGAACATGTCGAACATACTCTTCATAAAGAGGTGAAGCGTGATCAGGCGGTGATAGCAGCATTAAGCAGTGCAAGAAAACCCTAAGCCATTGTATCTCTGTCAGTGCATTCTGAGGGCGGGATTGAGGGGGATCTTGTCACATCTCCGGACTCCTTTGACTTCAGGAAATCAAACTTTTAAAAGATGTAATATTCTTGTTAAACACACATAGAAACATCTGCGGGTTCGAATTGGTGCACTCTCCATACCTGGCAGTCGCTAACTCGCTCAATGCACTATATGTAAGTTATCATGCACATGGTATAATAAAGTGCATATAATGACCGACTAAAGTCATTATTCAATAATAACAAGATAAATGGGATTTGATACTATATATAGTTTAAGTGCTATATATACGTTCACTGAGAACTAGCCTTTGTTGAAGAGCGTAGTTCTGACTTTGGCATTAGATCTAAATATTTTATATTGTACATAGATTTTGATGGAGTGGAATTTCTATCAATATCTTAACTTTTTATTTTTATTTTTAACTGTGCTTTCTGAATTGTGGTGTAGCCGATTTCACCTTTATCACGGATTGTAATGTTCTTAGGCCAGGAAGAAACCTACAACATCAGTAGTGCTGAATGTTGCAGTATACCTGAATGTTGCAGTTGCTGGTACTGACAGACCAAGAATGCTATCTGCAAGTAGTACTCCAAGGATGATAGTACTACTAATACTACTACTACTACTACTACTACTACTACTACTACTACTACTACTACTACTACTACTACTACTACTACTACTACTACTGATACTGCTGCTGCTACTACTACTACTACTACTAATAATAATAATAATAATAATACTTGTAGGTAGATGGTGACATATTATCCAATACAGGTCGTGCTTACAGTGCCATACTCGACTGAAAAAACTCCGCAATTTGCATTTCTCGAAACTGAAATCTCCATCTCAGGAAGAAAACAGAATAAATGTAATCACGGAGTTCCGCTGCGCTCTGATAGTAGTGTTGGAGAACTCGGGTCTGGGTTGGTCAGTTTCTATACGCTGCATTCCTTGACTACACTGAGGTGCACTTCTTGACACGGAGGCTGCTACTGTGAACGTATCGCAGCTATCACGGATATTATTCTATGTTTATTTATATGTAGTGGGCATATATTCTCTCACTTGATCACGTGCTATGTAACTTTATTATGCATTATGTATTATAACTATGCTCTGGTATCACCGCGGGTGGTGAATAGAGTAATAAACTTGACTTGACTTGACTTGACTTGTGAACGTATCGAAGCTATGACGAACTATGCCGGATACCATGAACGTATCGCAGCCATGACGGGTACTGTGAACGCGCCGCAGCTATGACGGATATCAAGACACCGACGTCACTTACAGATACCGAGCGACAATCCGAACACGTGCAACAGGTTACCAATCAAATGCATGTACATGTACCTGCGTGCTAAGCACATGTTTGACACTAATACTCATCTATATAGCTCGTCCTACACTAATGAAAGACATTCACGACTACATGTATATGTTTTGATACTTACGTTTAGCATAAGACATACTAAGTACAGTACTTAATTGGAATTAAGAATATAATTTCCATCCTAAATGGGGAAAAATAGACGTGATATTCATCAGAAATTAAAACGAGCTACCGTAGTTTAGAAGAAGAAGAAGAAGAAGAAGAAGAAGAAGAAGAAGAAGAAGAAGAAGAAGAAGAAGAAGAAGAAGAAGAAGAA
>JAVCKZ010069904.1:0-13989 GCA_034780755.1 Lepetodrilus elevatus
TTTTCATTCCATGAAGTATTTACCGAGATAATCTACGAAATAGGGGGGTCAATGCATTTCATGCCAAACTATAGTAGGGGGTCAGGGGGGTCATTTGTAAATCTGCAATGTTAAAGGAATCTGTGTGACCCCATGAACATTACACATTTTACCACCATTAACATTGGGCCTATGGAGAATGAACCCCTTATTATTTTCTTTTTTTTGAACACTGATAGAGCAAATGTATTTTGATATGACCTTGATGTTGTCTGCAGTGTTTGAACTATTTGTAATGAAGATTGCCATATTTCACAATAATTTCAGCAAAGTTAAGACAAAATTCACATCACAGATTTCATACATAAAACTGTCACCTCTTTGATCTGAAAACCAAATCCAAGATGGCCTCTTCCTGGGTCAAAATTAGTCTCCCGGTAAATATTTTCTATCCCCTGTATTAGACCTACCTGAAAATAAGAAAGCAAATGTTGGGATTCAAACCTGAGTTGCTGGATTGCGAGTCCAATGCTCTACCGACTGAGCCAAAGGGGTAACCCCACTGGCCGAGATCAGTAGGAGCATCTTATATCACACCTGGCTACATTACGTTGCTGCGGTAATCTTTCACCCATTTGATATAAATGAATGAAGTAAAACTACAAAAACATATAACGGTAATCACGTGTTTTCATTCTAAACATGCTAAATTATTGAATTTATCAAGATAAGTTGTTCCATTGTGCTCACACAAAATATAATACATATAATGTTCAATATGTATTATTTAAAAATATAAATGCATATATTTTTTACCAATGTGACTTCTGTAATTTGTAAATACTGTAAATAATAATACTCACTAAGTAGTTGGCGGTCCGATGTTTGAAACCACCACCGACATTCTTAAAGAACAAGTGGTCTGCTACCAGAATCAGGTTACATGTATTTTTGTCTAGAACCCCTCGTCGATGACGTGAATATGCTATGGATAAAAATATGGTGAAAAGACTTATGTTAGTGTTAGCATGTAAATCATGCACAAGAGACATCACAATTATGAGCTTATCAGTCAATAGATCAAAATAAAATATACATGTACAAATTATAATTAATTCATTACAAAGAGTAAAATGTACATTACAAGAGAAATGAAAGTCAGATTCATAAACCATTTGTAAGATTGATTCTCACTCAGGTAGTACTAGTAGAACCTTGCACAATCTAGTAATTTATAAGGATATTTCTAATGGTTCTCTTCTCTCAGTTTTAATTAAATAAATTAAAACGTTAACTGAACATGCTACAGTGCTCCCTGGATATAACACTGAAGTTGGGGTCCATGACATGCCACCTGCGTTATAATACCCGCGTTATATCAACAAATATAATTGGAGAAAAAAAAGGGAAAAAAAGAAAATATAAAACTTTTTTTTTTTTAAATGGGGTCCATGTTGGACCCTGCATTGTATCCGAATCCGCGGTGAATCGAAGGGCGTTATATCGAGGGAGCACTGTATGTAAAAGGTAAAAAAACTAGAAGTCACACACACACACACACACACACACACACACACACACACACACACACACACACACACACACACACACACACACACACCAGAATAAACTGTGTGACTTAGTCTAAGAACGTATCTATAAAAAGTCAGCGAATGTATTTACAAGCAATAATCTCTACGAGATCACAGAAAACACAGACGTTAAAACCCCGCATAAAAAGAAAGCGATCAGGTATACACGGTTATATTGCCTGCGGCTACGGAATAGTGGAATTCAGCCATGACCTTCCGCCACAATGATGGCTGCTATTTCGGTGTCCATCTCGTATGTTTTGCGATGTTTTCTCAGCGGGCATTGTTATATAGCTTGATCGACAGAAGGATCCTACCAGACTTGTATTCAGCTTCACAATAGGGACTAATGATTGCGTTTTGCAGCTTGTACAAGATCGCAGCATTCCTTTCGATGTCATGGTGTTTATTTCATCGATCCAGAAATCTCAAGGATTGTGATAATTGGCGGTTATGTAAATTTAGGAGTAAATAATCGATCAATGTTTATGTTGATTGACTCCATGCCAATCTTAGATGTCTAATTATGTTGTGTTTTTTTTTTAAAAATAACATTTGATTTGAATTTATGATTGTTAATTGGTGAGATAACATTGATTTAGTAGTGGTAAACTGATGGAGATTGTAATTGATGAACATCTGAAATCTCACGACAGGAAATTAATTTCATGATATCGTATTGATGTTGCTAATGAAAGCTATTCTCGTACATTTTCACATTATTAAGATATTGATATCCATTTCACTTGAAAATGGAAAATTATGAAAATGAACAAGAATATTTGACTCGACAAATGTCAGTATATGATCTATTATGTTGTGCATGTTCAACTTTCAATATCTTGTAACGCAGAGTGTTGGAACTCATTGCTGTCGTCTGTATTTTTTCTATTTCTCTTGCCACTGACATCTGTAGTGGATATAATCAATCACATATTTAGCTATTTTTTTCCATGTCTTCAGTTTGGTTTTCAGTGCACGTTCATGTGTTCAAACTCAATCTTCAAAGTTTGCCTAATGAACTCCATTTAAATTCTTCATTTTTTGAGGAGATGATGTTCAATAGACCTGTCCGTTACAGAAATGCACGAAAACTGACGAGAAAAGTCCATGAGAGCACAGACAAATAAAATAGCCAATAACTTGACTTTCAATCAGGCGTTTCTTTTGAGTAAAAGCAGCCAGATGTCCTAAAAGGATATGGCCTCGAAAAGTGGCGAGACTGTCTTTGAACTATAGTGGACCACTGGCCTCAAAAAGTGCCAAGACTTTCTCTGAACTATAGTGGACCACTGGCCTCGAAAAGTGCCAAGACTTTCTCTGAACTATAGTGGACCACTGGCCTCGAAAAATGCCAAGACTATCTCTGAACTATAGTGGACCACTGGCCTCGAAAAGTGGTGAGACTGTCTCTGAACTATAGTGGACCACTGGCCTCAAAAAGTGGCGAGACTGTCTCTGAACTATAGTGGACCACGGGCCTCGAAAAGTGGTGAGACTATCTCTGAACTATAGTGGACCACGGGCCTCGAAAAGTGCTGAGACTGTCTCTGAACTATAGTGATCCACTGGCCTCGAAAAGTGGCGAGACTAGTCTCTGAACTATAATGGACCTCAAGAATTGCTGACTCTCTGAACAATTGTAGACCACTGGACTGGTTTCATCTAGGAGGCAGGAACAGATCATTTGGTCTGACAGCGCCTTGCTTGTTGAATTGCCAGCATGGCAGTCTAGTGGTCCCCGGGGGACATTGAGTATTTCCAGTATGGTACCTTTGGACTGTACATCAGTGTTGTGCTCACTCAGCCAACTGGCTTTTTGTCCATATTTCTGCATATTTTACAGGAAATCCTTGGTTATTTTTATATTTATATATTGTAAGGTTATTTGGTTCAGCTGTTAGATCATGCATCTATCAAGTAGCTTCTGTCATATGGTTGTTGTCCATAGTTGATGTCGATTGCAAGACTGAAAGTTCTCATTGGTGATGTTGATTGCAAGACTGGAAGTTCTCATTGGTGATGTTGATTGCAAGACTGAAAGTTCTCATTGCTGATGTTGATTGCAAGACAGAAACATCTATTGTTGCCTCTAGGTTAACGCTATTAGAATATTGCATAAAGGTTCGAATGAAGGATGGGGGTCAAATGTTATTTGATTACTGGAATAATGCGTCATGAACATTTAGAGCTGGGATTGATGATGGTCATGTAAATTGTTTCCTGCAATGATGTTTTATTAACTTAATATCATAAATGGCACATTGTTCTCTTTGTAGTACGGTACTAGTGACTAATATGACTAATATACACAGATGTTGGGTTTTTTTCTTTCAATTTTGTTATTGTAAATTTATATTCTGAAATGTATTAATCACCAAGTCAGCTTCAGATCTGTTGAGTCAGTTGTTTTCATGAGTCATTTAGGTAATTGCAAACAATGTATAAGCTTAAAATATTGTATATATGTTGTGTTCTAAAATTTCATTGATATCCTTATATCATTTTACTTTTACAATTCTTTAAAAAAAATGAAATTGGGGTTTTGAGCCACTTTCCAGATTCTTTCAGTTATATCCATATGAAATCTGTATTTATAAATTATCACAATAATTATTGAGAAGATCTTTTAGATATTTTAAGCTTCATGAAATACTCTGCTAAAACCTTGAGAAAAATCATCATATTTGTATTCTGCATTTCAAATTCATTAGAATAAAAATCTGTTCGAAAATCTTATTTTTCAATTATCAAATGGAAAAAAACTCCCTAATCTGTGAACATTTCCTTGCCATGTTCGAATAGTTATTGGTCTTAAGAAGGTCAGGAAAGCCAGCCATGTCAAACACTGCTTAGATCAGGATCAGTTACGGAAAATACTGCATTAATTATAAATATTTGCAGACAGAATTCAGTGCAGACTCTTCGCCATCTGTCCAAAGTTCCGCTATGAAGACGATTGAAATGACTCACGGTCTCTGCTTAAACAGCACCCAGACATCTTAAAGGCAAATAACTGGTGTGATCAATTGTCTCCGAAGACTCGTAGAGTGAGAGAGAAACCCTGATAGAACTAATTTATAATTGGACACGAATAGGGAAAACAATGTAATGGAACAAAGCCACATGAAAGTAATCTTGAACGAGAACACAAAAAAGACCGAGAAGTCGTGAAAAATCAAAAAAATCTTTATGAACAAATTTTTAAGTTTTCTTGTTATGAACACATTGTTAACTTTGTTCTATTATACTTTCCTCGTGAATGTTAAAAAAATGTAATCATAGAGAATCTTTTACTTTAGCTTGGGGAATAATTCTGTTTTGAAATAACACTGAGCTGCCAGCATCATAACTGATAATTAGCAACATTTCGCGGGGAAAACAGAGGGAAAATGACCCAAAGTAAGATTAATGTAACTCCCTCATGGGAAAAGTATGAGTTAATTAGGAAGGCCGTACATCCCTATAGCTGATGGAGGGAGATAACATCGACCTGGGGGGCTAGCATTTATCCATCCACACGATTTCGCAGTGTCCAGACTTCGATCATATTCAAGCTTTATATTGACATGTCTGTTTCTTTAGGGTGTGATATTTATGATGGTCTATTGTTTCATGTTGCTTTTATGTTTGTTAACTGCCATTGTTTTTGTTGAGATAGCGAACATATGACATGAGTTAAAACTGGGGAATTAATAAAATTGAGTAGTATTCAAGATAATTATTGACATTTTATGGAATAGTCTGTTTGTTGTCTGCTTCATGAAAACACTTGAAATGATTGAATAATATTTTTAAAATCATGAATTAAATTAAATGAATAAATTAATCTGTAAATCATTTTTGACAGAAAAGTGCAAGCCAAATTTATTACTACCTTACGAAAATATAACCATTGGTACTTTTATTGAAGATTAAATGTTGAGTCGTGACATGGTTTATTGTTGGGCAATAGGGACGAAATTGGACAGAACTTGGAAATCGATTTGTCATACAGCATATTCCACTAATATCTGCCACTCTGAATGTCTCGCGGCGTGTTTGACGGCAAAGTAAGTTCCATACAACTTTGGACGACAATCATCACAGACACGAATTTGGCGAAAATTGTGCAATTTGTATTTGGGTGGTAATCAATAGAGCTCATTGCCAGGTCATCATCCGGATTGACTTATTGGTTGCGGCACGTGTGAAGGCTGCCACAAAACAAGTATAGTCAGATAGTGTGAATAGGTCTGGCAGATCCAGTGAGATTAAGATGACCAGAATAACTCCATACTGATTAGTCCGGCAATGGAGACCGTCAAGCTGGTATAGAAGCAGGCTGCTGCTGAGGCTTTGTAACCCTGCAACCTCAAAGCCAGCTTCAGGATACGTTGTCGCAACATCTTTTTTATTTGTTGTGGTTTGAGGGTACCAATTAAGTCACGTAATGAAAGGGATACAGAGTACAGTGGACTGTGTGTGTGTGTGTGTGTGTGTGTGTGTGGTGTGTGTCTGTCTGTCTGTCTGTCTGTCTGTGGAGAGAGAGAGGAGGAGAGAGAGAGAGCACGCTCATGCATATGCCTCTTTATGAGCACATGCACATTTGTGCGTATGTGTATGTTTCATATTTCATTAAGTTCCAAGCCTATGCACAGACAGAGTCGCGTACACACAAACGTACAAAACAAAACAAAAGTCACCTCACCTATCCATGACTTTATGGAAAATCAATTCTCAATTTCTGTGGATTGGAGAAATGCATTTGACGCTTGCTTTGTGATCTGCCGTTTGATCTCTGATTGTCACTGCCTCATCTGAGAGTTATGGCTTTTGTCCCTGCATCCTAGAGCCCAGTTTATCTGGCTTTAACATGCGGACATTCAGAGGAAATACTAGATACAATCTATAACCAGATTAATTGTGATTGTATTTATTCCATTTATAGTCCTCTTCCCTAATTCCATAGCAATCCTATTTTTATATATCTGGCCTGACAACGATGTTGTATTCTTCACGAGGTAGACATCACTACATGTATACTAGATGTCTGTTGGTCCTACAATGTTTATATTGGATTGATTTGGTCCATATTAAGTAGACACAAATATGTTATGTTTATTGTCCACACAGGGTAGATACGTCTATTCTACATTGGTTTTTCGTCATGTATGCGTGTAAGATTCCCGCTGTGACGTAAGACAACATACCCTCTTATTTTGTAGGTTTGTTTTGTTTGTTGCCTCAAGGTAGACACATCTGCTTTGCATTGGTTTTGTCCCCTCAAGGTAGATCATCAATAGTATACTCATTGTGCCCACAAGGTATGTCCTTCTAGTAGTATGGTGTGTCTAATGTCACCCACAATGTCGACACTACTGTATTTATCATCAACAGTATGGTAAACTAGCGATCAATTATGGTTACCTTATTTACCCGTGCATAATACGCAACCCTTTCTGAAGTGAAAGAAATCTGGTATTATGGACCTCTTGAAGATTTATTGATTTCATTTAATGAAATAAAAGGACCACAGGGACATGAGAGTTGGAAGAGACGGCGAAGATCAAAGCTCAAAGACCGGCATCAAGCGAAGCACTACAAGGATCTGTTTGAGAAGAAAACAGCCTGAAGCAGCAAGCAGATAAAGAAGAAGGAAAACAAGCAGTCTGTTGTGAAGAAGAAGAGAAGTGTAATTTGGTCAAATTGGACGAGATAAAAGTAATTGAAATCCTATTCTAGATTCCAGATTCTGGCGTCCAGATTCTGTAAAATTGGACATGTTAAGAGTCCTGATTCCAGATTATAGATTATAGATTCCATAAAATTGAACATGATAAGTCATGGAAGTCGTAATCTAAATTCCAGATTCCAGATTACGTTAAATTGGACAAGATTTACAAGAGTCATGGAAGTCTTCATCCAGATTATAGAATTCAGATTCCAGATTCCGTAAAATTGGATACGATTTACAAGAGTCATGAAAGTCTTAGTCTAGATTCCAGATTGTGTAAAATTAAACAATATTTACAAGTCATGGAAGTCTCAGTCTAGATTCTAGATTCCGGATTGCGTAAAATTGGACAAGATTTACAAGAGTCATGGAAGTCTCAGTCTAGATTCCAGATTCTAGATTGCGTAATATTGGACAAGATTTACAAGAGTCATGGAAGTCTCAGTCTAGATTCTAGATTCTAGATTCCGGATTGCGTAAAATTGGACAAGATTTACAAGAGTCATGGAAGTCTTAGTCTAGATTCCAGATTCTAGATTCCAGATTCCTTCAAGCAGCACCAATGGAAGGGGATTGATTCTGGGTGTGTGTCAATCACTCAGGCCGCACTTGACTGAGTTGGAACTAACATGCAAGTAGTTGACACGCAGACTTTTTTTGTAACATGCACCGAGACTGCGAGATTGCAGGTAATGTTTTCAATGACGACCAGATCTGAAATGTCGATGGAGGCGACTCTGAAATTACATTGGGTTCTGTGAACAGACACGGAGGTACTCAAGCAGCAGGAGTTGAGATACAGCCAACTGCAATCAGTCCATTGCGTGTTTCTGATGTTACTCTGAGGCGCTTAAAGCTTTTAGTGGAACTTTGAGATCGGAAATTAAATATCTTTATTTGATAATTCGTGATGGAAAAAAATAAGCAAGCAGAATTTGTTGGGAGCATTTTCTACTTTGGAAATCCATTTTTTCAAGGTAGTTTGTTTTCTGATCTTTTATGGGAAGGCAACATGTGTAGTATTACATATTGAGGTGTTTTTATTATTGATTTCAACTGGACAATGCTTTACATTGTTTAGACGGTTCAGCTTATTGATCAATAATTTTTATGGATGTAACATCTGAACATATTTCCTTCATGAAATATGAAGCATATTCCTATATGGATTTTTGTATACAAAAGTTTGGTTATTTTCGTCAATTTTCCTTTAAATTCAAAAGTGTTGGTTCATTAGTTCTCTTAAGACCTGTTGATTATGTGACAGCCTTGATAGGGGCCAGTCATTGTGTTGGTGTGTGACAGGCAACTATAGCACGAGTATGTCATTACAAGCATGGTTACCTAACCACAAAACACTCATTATTATAGGTCTTCAGAGGATCCATAGAAAGCCATTACCATTAATCTTTGAGCCTTGAAATATGTTTCCCACCTAATAAACAACAGACATAGTTGGTGGGACATATTATTTAGCAGAACAGGTTCACAGGTAGGTCTTGTTTATGCGGTAAATAGTCTGGTCTGTGATATGCCGCAACATGCATTTCTTTGCTATTTTGGTTAATTTTGACATTTTGTTGAAATGACCTTGCCTAGTATCTGTGTTACAGAGTGGTATATTGGCAACAAACTTAAATTCTATGAATATTTATGGACCCCCATTTGCCAAGAGATAAGCTTTATCACCATGTTTTTATAAAGTGTGTTTTGCTTTTCCTGCAACATGTAAGTATGTGATGAAGTATTAGTTGTTTATGGACATTTTATTTGTTTTTATATATGAGTGTATTTTTGCCCTAAAAGTTTAATTTGAATTTATGATCATCGTTTATGGGGTTTGTGAAGCTTATTAATAAAAACATCTACTGATAATTGGCATGTTTTCTAAAAAAAAACTGTCAGAACTTCTTTCTTTTGATAGATTATTATCAGGCTACCTGGAGAGCATACCTGATATGTACGCTGGTTTATCTGTAGAGTTATCTCCCCCTCGTCTGTCTTGGTCTAGGTGGTACAGGAAATCAGTCGGAGAAATTATTGAGTTATCTTATTCACCGGCTCCTGTGATTAGGATCCGTGATTAGGATTGTCTGGAGCCTCTGCAGATGTTGAGGAATATCCCGGAGCATTGCACGGAGAACAGGTGCTCTTGTTTACCAATTTCTTACCCACGAGAGCAGCCATTTCTTCCAGACTCGGCTACAATGCGGGGTCCAACGTGGACCCCATTTAAAAATAAAAATATTTTAAATTAAAATATTTTTTTCCCTCCTATTATATTCGTTGATATAACTCGGGTGATATAACGCGGGTATTATAACGCGGGTGGCATGTCATGGACCCCAACTTCAGCGTTATATCGAGGGAGCACTGTTTGTCTAATTACATAGCGCCACACTAGGTATGCTCATAGCGCTTACATTATTACCTCGACCAATGGATCTGTGTTTGTCTTTGACTGGATGTTCAAATTATTGTGAAACCTTTGAGAAACTGTGTACTTAACCCTATCCACGCTGGAGTGGGCACAGGTACAGCTCGTTGGGCATCTCTGGTTGCCTTCAGCATGGAGAGGGTTAATATACTGGGTAATGCTAGGCTGTTCTGTGAAAATGAAACCAATACATTATTGAAGTGTTAGTTTTGTAATTAAATGTTTACAGGAAGTTATATATTGTAGCTTGAAATTTGGAAAGTTAAATTACAGTGTATGCTGTTAGGGTGGGTGTTTTTTGTTGTTGTTGTTGACCACACTAACTACTGTAATTGGCAACTAGATCTACCCTAGGCTACCTTTTGTCGCAAATGGGTAAAAGATTCCCGCAGCAATGTTAAATGCCATAATCACACCTATTGGGCAATTATGGTGGCGTAATCGCAATTGAGAAGTAGAAATGTGTAAAAACTGAGATATTATGAACAGTAGGGAGGCAGTAATTTGTAAAGTCTGAGTTAAACTATTGCAGTCAGCTCTTGTGATATCCTACAGTGCACCAGCTGTGCTATGACTATCAGGTATTGGTTATACATGTACTAGCTGAAATCATTCTTGCCTAAGTTTTTTCAAGTTTGTACTGCCAGAAATATATTTATTTTTATTTTTTTATGATGCATTTGAGTTCCTGAAGTCACTAAACATCTAACAAAATGTTTGACAATTGTGTTGCTGAACATTTATCAGATTTGTCAAGCTTGTCTGTGATATTTACTGCTGTATATGATGATGCAGGTTTATGGGATGTTACAGATACCTTTTATGTGTGCATCTCTTGAATATTGGATGAAGTGTTATAAAATCTGCACTTGTGACAGTTTCATTCTACCAAAGAAGCACATCTTTTCAGCATTTCTTGACTGTTACTGTCTTTCATTTCTTTCTGACTGTCACTGTCATTTCCTTCTGACTCTCACTGTCAGTTCTTTCTGATTGCCACTGTCATTTCTTTCTGACTGTCATTGTCATTTCTTTCTGACTTTCACTGTCATTTCTTTCTGACTGTCACTGTCATTTCTTTCTGACTGTCACTGTCATTTCTTTCTGATTGCCACTGTCATTTCTTTCTGACTTTCACTGTCATTTCTTTCTGACTGTCATTGTCATTTCTTTCTGATTGCCACTGTCATCAATTTCTTTTATATAATTTCTGTCACTCATTTTTATTTTATTCATTTAACTAATTGCATTGGCTTCTGTATTGTCTTGTATGCGTGCCTTTTATTTATTAGCCCATCAGTCCATTGGCTTATAGTAATTGGCATCTAGGCATTGGCATCTAGGCATTGGCATCTAGGCATTGGCTTATAAATGCATTGGCTTATAAATGCATTGGTATAACTTCCTTGATGTTGTACAAAGGACAAATTTAGACTCTTGGATGGATTCCTGTTTTCTATTTCTATACATGTCCTGTTTCTATTTCTATACATGTCCTGTTCCTACAGTTTCTATGGGAACTCCACTGCTGAAGAGATGAATGCATCTTTGAGAAAGCAACAATTAGAACAAAGTTATTAGACATTTTTTAATGTATGTCTTTAACCTTCTCTCAACTGGTGGCAACCCAAGATGTTAATTGTTACACTCAACAAAATTAACTAAGTGCCTGGAGCCATTGTAAATTTAGCTTTATATTATTTCAACAACAACGAATATCCAACTGTCTTTAGAATGATAGAATCCACGTGCCCTCCTGAGGCTTGAAGCACTTGCAGACACATGACATGGAGCAAAATGCCACCAGGTTCCTCAAGGAATGTTCCACCTTTGCTTGAACGCTTCCCCACACAACATCTGCTGGCTCTTAATTCATTTTGTTGAGTATATAAATGGCCAATCCTGTAGAGAAAACGTTACATACGATTAATTTTTGCCAAAGAAATAATATCAACATGCATGTATCATTATCTCAACATCTCAAATGATTAATTAATTTCTGACATTTGGTTCAGAGTCCATTAATGTCATTGAATGGGTAAACAGTGCTTCCATTTTGATTTCTGATGAAAACTGTTTACCCATTTCGCATACATGTAGATTTAACTGCACACGAAACATGGTTTTGATCCAGTGGGAGGTCATAGCACTAAATATACCAGGGGCGGATCCAGACAGGGGCGGATCAAGACTTTCAGTTTAATGGGAGCTCAAACGTTTGGTGATTATTTTACTTATTTTTATGCATTTTAACATACATATCTAAAGCTTTGTCAATATCAAGTGTTATAACCCAACCATACTTGCACTTTATCAGTAGATTTACAACCATGTCTAGACAGACAAACTGACACTATTCACTCCTATTTTTAGTAATTCTGGTAAGCCAACCGTTATTAACAGTTTAAATATCAAACTGCTAGTTTGAGTTAAAATATATCATCATTAAAATGGAATTAAGACTTAAACGCATACAGGTGTGGGATTAAATTTTTCCTCCTATCAAATATGTCCCTTGGACCAATCAGAGCGCAGCAATGTATTTGCCTCATGGGATTTGACTGTAAAATAAATACTTATTCTATATTATTTTCCCTTTAGTCTGAACATTGGTATGCTAATACTGTTTATTAACTGCATGTAATTTGCTGTGCTCTGACTATGCACATTTTACTCAACAGGACAGATTTGATAGGAGGACAGATTGGACACCGGTACTATCACATTGGCAAGGTTTTACCTAAAAATGTATAAATTTGTTTTGACTACACAAGTACTCTATACAACCAGTTACTTATTACACATGTCTTACAAGTTATACAATGTAGCTTTATTGGCACTAGTGGTCGTGAAAGGTTACTTTGACTGTGTTGAATTATTAGAGTTATTCCCCCTTAGTCTAGTAGACTATAGGATATTGTGAGATTTTACAGTACATTACGAACTGATTATTCGAGTTTTACTTGAAAAGTAAACTGCAATTGGAGGGAGGATTTCAGTACCTGAAAATTGGGGTCGACTTATACACGTAGCCGACTTGTCCACACGTACGGTATATATACGGTATCCTACAACTGTGAACATATATTTGAAGGTACAAAAATGAGTATTTGTATGCTAAGTGCATATACTTTGCATTTAAGAAATTAATGTTGAGTCATTAGCATTCATTATGCCATGAAGCCAATGGGTCACAAGATACGCAAAGCGCTTCACGGTAAATTTGGTCTCGTGACCCATTTGTGCTGTTCGTTTTGCACATGCATATTAGAATGATATTCTGGAATAGAAGAATCTATTCGACAAAAAACATCGAACGAATTGAATGTATTCGAGCTATTCCATATGCTAACTTTGGTACAAATTGAACACTCGGAATGCATTCCGAATGTATTCCGAATGAGAAAAGTGGCAAAACGAACAGGCCAATTAGCTTCATGGCACAATGATTGCTAATGACACAACATTCATTTCTTATAATGACAGTCACTAAAAACAGCAAACAACAAGTTAGGATAACTAGAAATTAACGTTTTCATAAGAAATAATTCAGAAAAAGTATCTATGCAGTAACTAAGTGTGACGTGACATGACGCCTGGAGAACAATCTTATGACGACAGAAGAACAATCAACCATTGTTCTGAAAGATAATGACCTCGACTTTATGGTCCTATGTATGAAGAAGATATGACGTTCACTTATAAAAGAATATGTATGAAGATATGACGTCTATGACGTTCACTGAAGGACAGACAACGATACTGTCATTATTTTAAACTCTACTTGGGGCCAATAGACAACTTAATCTGTGATAGTATGCCTTTAAATTATGAACTACTATTCTAGTTTAATCATTTATATATAAAAGCTATATTATATTAGCCAAGTCTTGCATCGTGATCATCGAATATTTTATATATTTTGTAATACAATAATTATTTTAGCAAATAAATATTGTCTGCAATACGTTATTTCAATACTTTTTGATGTTCAAGTAGCAGAAACAGGAGATTCTTTCGAATTAATATTTGATTATCATGACATCATTGCATTTGTAATTTCATACTGAAAGCTGGAGTGTAGTAACAGGGGCAGTCCTCTGTACAGGAATGAGAGTCTTCTGCAGATCCGCGGAATGTGAGGCTCCAGGGTCAATCTTGTAAACCTGGCCCCGAGATTACGAAACATTTCTGAGTACGATTTCGTACTAAACTCAGAATTTTGTTCATAAAACGTCATGTGACGTCATAGTCTGAGTACGTTT
>JAVCKZ010069915.1:0-13985 GCA_034780755.1 Lepetodrilus elevatus
ATATCACGACTTGTCAGTTTAGGGCAGGAGGAAACCCGCAACATCTGTAGCGCTGAATGTTGCAGTAAACCTGCAAGCACCGGCTGGTACCGACAAGACCAAGGATGATAACTGCATTGCCACTCTACAGTCCGTGCATCCTATCAATATCGCGTCAGATAGGTAACTTTCGCGAACATTGCTGCCGGGGCGGGATTTGAACCTGGAACCTTTGGCTCCGAACTCCAACACTCTACCACTGCGCTACATACTGCCCCTCTGCAATAAGATGATTGTCTCCCCTTTGAATGATAAACTATCCTAGATAAAACTAATTATTATTAAAAATACATATTAAAAGTCTCTAGAAAGGTAAACTTTTAGCTGTATCTACAATAATCTCACCTTGAGTGAGTTAATAAGGATTCTAATGTCGCTGCACTAGTCTTTCGCCCGTTTGTGATGAAGCTCACCTTGGATGAGTCAGAAATACTGCGGCGTCTCTCGAGCTCCACGTGCTCACGTTCCAACACCTCATCTCGTGGAACCAGCGCCTCGTGTAGCTTCACCATCTCTTCATCCTTCCAGCGTTTCTCCTCCACCGCGCGGCGCTCCACTTCCTGTCTGCGGAGCTCGTCCCGCCGCCGGTCCTGGTCCAAGGACTGCTGAATGAGTCGAGCCACCTCACTCTTGCTCGGGTCCTTTTCACGGCCAATCAGAAACCTGGATAAAACAAATGAGTGAATTATTGTATTACGTCACTGCGGTAATCTTTCACACATACGTGATGATCTGGAAATAAAATAAATGTTGGGTTGGTATCTTGACGCAGGTTTAATTTATGACATGGATGAACATATTTGAGGTGAAATACGGCGACTAATATATCCAGGACATTTTACATACATTTTCGCCCTTTAAAGAATAATTATAATTATAATCCTGTTATGATCATATCAGAAAGGCAAATTCAGCAGAAACCAATGTCTGGTTTCCTGGGTAGGTTTCAAACTTGTCATCTTTGGCTGTGAAGTTTGACAATATACCATTGTGGCATCATGAGCCCTTATATCTATGAATAACAGTTGAATGTAATATGATGGTATTTACTTCTAATGTTCCACAGACAACAAATAACAGCTTAGCTGATGGTGACTACTTACTTGACAGTTCCATGAGTATTTCTCAGGACATTGGCAGCATACGTCTGCGTCACACCAACCAAACTCTTTCCATCAACCTCGATAATCTGGTCATTGACCTGAATTCTGCAGAAAAAGAAAGTTTAATTATAAAAACACTCCTAATAATTTCTGCTATTTAAAAAAAATGAAAGAACAAGTTATTTTTTAGTTCACTGCTGAACCTAAAAATAATTTTTTTTTTTTCTTCTTTTCTTTGTAACCTTACATAACATCAGTAAAATAACATATTCTTTATTTAAATGTAAACTTACGTGGAATGCACATACTGAAGAGATACCATTTTCTAACTCTTTAGCTTACTGGTACGTAAACAAGACTTGTTATTCCTCAGAATAGCTTATTTCTTCTGCAGAACTGTTACAGATTACATAGCCAATCGTAATGATGATTAATTCCTCAGAGCTGATCAATTTAAGGTCAAGGCCACTAGGATACCTACATTCACTATTGATTTGTAATCATAATTGATTTCTTTATGATGGCTGTCACACTGAAGACCAAATGAATTTACGATTTGATTTATCTTAGGTGATCACTAACCACAGTGAGTCATATAACATTAGATAGTCACAGTACCCTAGTCGGTAGCAATATTAGTAAAAAGATTAGTTATACAGTGCTCCCTCGATATAACGCTGAAGTTGGGGTCCATGACATGCCACCCACGTTATAATATCCGCGTTATATCAACGAATATATTTGGAGAATTTTATTTTACTTTATTTTATTTTATTTTATTTTTTTAAATCTTTTTTTTTTAAATGTGGTCCACGTTGGAACCCGCGTTGTATCCAAATCCGCAGTGCATCGAAGGGCATTATATCGAAGGAGCACTGTATTGCAAATTATCTAAGGTCGACTTTTAACCTTAATCCTGCTGAAAGCAACACAAGATATCCTACAGAAGTAATACAAATAAATGTAAATTTAACATCAAGCCCAATTCATGTCTTGAGTGCTTTTAACTTTCCCAGATGTAAACAAGATACCATTACAAATAGTCTAGCTACTAATTTCTTCGACCACGGTATCGGGAGTGTGGTGTTGATATCAGAAAAACAAGAAAGGACAATTAGACACGGACGTTAGCCTACTGACAGGAATGTTGTGACTTCGCAGTCAATTACCCCTCTCAAAGTGGACTTGGGATCAGTCAACTTGATCAGCACTAACGAGTGATCAGCATATATCAATCACATCAATTGACGGTAAGAAATGTCAGCTATTTTATTTGCCCTTGGCAATGTGCATTACCTCAGGTCATGTATGAAACAGTGAACACTCGAGGAAGGTGAGATACATACAAGACGGTTTGTTTAATCTTTGCATCATGCGCTTGATTGTGATTGTATGAGACACAAGATTTAAACTCTATTTTAATTAGATCAAAAGCTCCGACTGATATGTAATATTACAGTAACTCGGATGTAATATTACAGTAACTCCAATGTTGGAACTTAACTTTAAAACGTACTCGCCCGAATAATAATTATAAATAACAAAACATGAAATTTCTACTCGCCCATAGGATACCTTTAACATTACGATAAATGGATCGGGGCCGCCGGGCGAGTGGGAACTTCTAACCCTGTAACTCAGATGTAATATTACAGTAACTTAGATGTAATATTACAGTAACTCAGATGTAATATTACAGTAACTCAGTCTACCTGGTATCCTCTTGAGCAGCACCACCTTCTGTCAAAGTCTTGATGAAGATTCCCAGTTTCTCCAAGCCAGCATCGGCACCAACCCCCATACCGATAATACTTAGACCCAGACCTTCTGTCCCTGCAGACATAGATAACAATGATGATTATAAAATTTTAAAAAATTAAATAATTAATAATAATGATTTAACAACAAAATAATAATAACAACAATAATAATAATAATAATAATTTTTAAATAATAATAATAGTAATAATAATAAAAAATAAAAATATAATATTTTAATAAAAAAGAAATAATAATAATAATAACAACAGAAGTTTATTATCTTAGGGAAACACTTTTTTACATTGAAACGATATGACAATAATAGATCAGATACTGATATAATATTGAAAACAGATAACGTGAAATATTGAAAACTGACGACAATCTAGCAACTTGAAACCACAGTTTATCTACGAGTGGCTCTTAAAATGTACATGGAGATATATTAGGATATTATTTACCTTTCTCGAGGTCAACTGGAAATACGTCCATTTTTTCGACTCTCTTTTCCAGCTCGTATTCCGCGGACGCAGCCACTGGGTCAACGTCCTCATTCCGGCGGTCATAGTCATCCGTGGAGTAGGTCAGAAATACCTGTGTGAACAGTCAGATTACTTGTCACTTTCTGGTGCCACTCCATCTGTCATACAGTGGAAGAGGCAACACTTTACCTGTGTGTATAGTTACAACAACTGTCACTATCTGGTGCCACTGCACACTATTAGTTACTAGCGTGATTTCCGGGGTGTAGGGATTTTTACGAGCTGAAATTTCTCATAGACCCCGAGACCGAAGGAGTCAGATTATTAACATAAGCCATTTGTCAGAAATACCTGCGTGCACAGTACCTCCATTACTTGAAATGTCTTGGAAACAATCTCAATATGCTATTTCAATACGACAAAACCTACACTGTGGTGTTAGAAATACACCCTGAAAGTGTTGGGTTTTTTTTTTTTTTAATTGGGGTTTAAAGTCGCTTTCTAGAATCTTTCACTAATATCACGACCTGAAAGCGTTATGAGAAGTACTGTTCTGCTTACCTTGATGGGGTCGCGGCTAAACTTTATCCGGGATGCGATCTTGAAGTCAACCTCGTCTTCGCTACTGTCCTCGTCGGTGCTGGACAGACCCCGGACCTCGAAACACACGTTGTCCGACACACCTTCTTCTGCCCCGCCCTCACCTGGTCGCAGACAGTACACACATCAATGTCTAACTTACATAAAGTGCTCCCTCGATATAACGCTGAAGTTGGGGTCCATGACATGCCACCCGCGTTTTAATACCTGCATTATATCAACGAATATAATTGGAGAAAAAATGGAGTCCTTGTTGGACCCCGCGTTGTATCCGAATCCGCGGTGCATCGAAGGGCGTTATATTGAGGGAGCACTGTACATGGCATGATGTCTGTCTTACATATATGGCATAATAATGTCTGTCTTAGGTATATGGCATGTCTGTCTCAAGTATACATGGCATAATGTCTGTCATTACATTGATGTCATTTCATACAGGACATCAGATAAATATTTGTTATTACTTATATTATTTATTATCTTACGCCACTGTGGAAATACATAAGGACGGCACTCACTCTCAGAGCCGAGGTCGGCGACAGTGTCCGGGTCTTCATGGCCGTCACCTTGCTCTCTCTTCAGTAGAAGGCTGTCGGCATCATCCAGGATATTGTGCTCAGAGCTGTAACACACAGGATCACAGATATTTAATATTAATGCTTCAGATTATGATAGCATAGGCTTATCCAGATGCAATACACAGTATAATAACAGCTTTATACAGTGCTCCCTCGATATAACGCTGAATTTGGGGTCCATGACATGCCGTCTGAGTTATAATACCCGTGTTATATCAACGAATATAATTGGAGAAAAAAAAGATTAAAAATATTTTATTTATATTTTTTAAATGGTGTCCACGTTGGACCACGCGTTGTATCTGAATCTGCGGTGCATCGAAGGGCGTTATATCGAGGGAGCACTGTATTTAAAATAACACTGGGCTAAAGTTAAGATAATAAGGTCTGTCTCATCTGGTACTGAAAACAATAGGCGCTACAAGTGGGTCGAATTCTATTTATAAACCCATGTTTACTGATTTTGGTGATAAGCGTATAGGTGAAATGCGCATGATTATTGTCTTATTTATGTACCTTCCGTCGCCTCGCGATTTATTACCCGTGAACCATGCTGAACAACATAATTCATCTCTGATAATAATAATAATATGTATAAGAATAAGTAAGAATAGATTGTATCTGTGTAAATTGGAATAAGTATATGCTGTAGTACATACTAGCTGTTTCTCTAACTTACAGGGCTTACTAGTTGGCAAAGAAATTATGTAGGATGTTATTGGAGCTATTGGTCGACTGGTTGAGAAAATAGTTTCCTGTTGTACCAGTACGTTGTATTGAGTTATTGGGCTAACAGTGTTTATGTTGCTATGAATTATGAAGCTAGTGGTTGACAGAACATCTTATTGACTGGGTTGAGTGAAACTCTAGTAATAAGTGGTTGTCAGGAATTATTAGTTTGTGCCTGTTGTTTTAAGTTGTGCATTTCATGAGCTGCAATAGCTTGTTTATAGTAAGTTATGGGCAAGTGATTGCTATTTGTGTTTTATTTGTTAATGCAATAATGTCGATGTTGAGAAGTTAGTAGAATTAGTGACATCACAAGCATGAACAGGAACTTACATTTTCAATATTAAGGTACTGAGATACATGCCAAACAAATATCATGATCTTTGTATAGAGATCTGTCATGAGTGCATAATAGAGTGATTGACGATTGTAATTCTATAAAAGAACAATTTGACCATGGTGCAGTTTATATTTCCGCCTTAACCAACAAAACTATCCCTTAAAATATTGGCTTGTATTGATCAAAAATAAAAATAAAACACATATTTAAAAAATCATCTGTAATCATAATTCCGCAAGGCCCCAATATTTTAAAACAGGGAATAATCAAATGAGAGATTTAAAAGAAAATATGCATACAACTATCTGCAATATAGCATTAACCTTCATCATACTGAAGGCAACTGGAGATGTCCTAAAGAACAATGTCTGTGCCTAATTCAGCAGGGAGAGCGTTAAACAATTATTGATTAAAAAACTGCAGCCGCATGGCAGAACCCCTCATCTCCAGCCTCACAGTCGCTCATGACACATGTCTGGCTAACTGTCTGCATGTCCATAAATCAAAACACTTGTAACACTTGATTAACATACTCTCACATCTCGCCAAGAGACTCCTGCAAGCTTACTTAACCTGTAATTAGCTACATGTGAGACGTGAATTATCAACTCAAAAGTAATCTGAAATAATCTAACCAATAATTAGTTACGGTACTTCGTGTTATACCATCGTATAATAATAACAGTACCATGCCCCCAAAACAGTTTCAACTTTGGCCAGATAGCAATGTTGTAGGATGTGATGTGATTATGGCGTTTAACATCGTTGTAGGAGTTAGCTTCAAGTTTATTGTAGACACAATCTTAACCAATACCATCATAATTATAAATCTACTAAAATATATAAATTGTTTAAAAATAAACATTAATATTTTCAATGACAATATTACTATTACAACTTAGTCAATGCAAAACAGTTTTGTTTTGTTTTTAAATTTAAAATTATAATTTTTACAACAAAAAAAAGTAAACATTACAAAAACAGCTAGAATTATTCACCTCCTTTTAATAAATGGGTCAAACATGGATCCTTTAGAACAATGTATGAATGAATTAATTAATTTGGTGCTTTATGTCAGAGCGGAAATATTTCACCCATATGCGACATATGAATATTTCACTAATACAAATTTGAGAAATTGACTAGCTCTAATAGAAAGTAAATGACAAAAAGAAAAATATAACCGTCACATCCCATTCCCATTCCCATGTGATGATACACCATACACGTCATATTATACATGAATGAATTTTTTAGACCAAGTCTAAAAACAATAAACACATTCCCTTTCACACCACAGAATCTCTGGTCCTCGAAAACTTGTTGTACAACATCCATGGTCCAATATAATGGTGTCCAAATACGCATATATCTGCTCCATGCATCAACTGCACCGACTGTGTGAGAAAGTTATTGGCTTCTCAACTATGCTCACGGCCATATGCCAGTCCCAGGCAGTGGGACTTAGAAGGAAAAGGCTAGTTACATAACAAATGTCAACTTCCTCAAGTCAAGTAGAGCAACTTCCACCGGCGAGATTTATTAACAAACTTGTACTTACAATGAACCTGTCGGACACATCTCGCCCTTACTACTGATTGTGTTTGGTTGGAATGCTTTTTACTACAGATAAGTTACCGATACGTACATAAGGAATTGAGATTGTTTGGTGTCCATAGGTTATTTGAGAAGGAAGAATATCCAAATTCGTGAGAGTTATTTCACTGAAATAGTTTGCATGCATAGATTGCAGACAGTCACAGTGAAACTGCAAATGTTTTATTTAGACTAGGTCCACCCGGATAGTTTTCAGTTAAATGGAATTGGTGAAAGTTACACTAGACTTGTTCAGGATGGATGTACTATTGTTCTTATTAATTAGTTACACAACTAATGAGACACACGTTTTTTATAATTGATCCAATGCATTTCCTGTATGTTTCATTGCTCACTTCAGAGAATCTATTGATTTAACTTTCAAAAAAGGAAGTTGGGACTTTAGAGTCTGTTTCAAGATTATTATGTGGCTAGTTCGCACAGCAAGCGGATAAGAAAATTAGGGGTTTTTGGTTTGAGCCGCTTCAAGATTCTTTCACTTATGTGATTTTAGAGGAGGAAACCTGCAACATTCTTAGCACTTAATGTTGCAGTAAACCTGTAATAACTGGATGGTACTGACAGACCAATGATGATAACTGCATTAATATCATCAGAAGGTAACTTTCGCAAACTTTGCAAATTTGATTCTGGGTTCCCTGGACCAGGATTTAAACCCAGGGCCTTTGGCTCCGAAGTCCAAATGTTCTACTATTACTCTGCCACCCGCCCCACTAACCTTACTGCTCATTAGGACCAAAGAAAACAATGTTCTTAATGCTCCAATAACTAAACTAGCTAAAAATTCCTGTCAGATGGCTGAAATTACATCTGTTGGTTGAAATTTCACTTCAGTCAGTTGGAAATATACCACATTCATGGATATCTTTAGATGTGTTCATAATTCCTGTTGTTTTATACCACATTCATGGATATCTTTAGATGTGTTCATAATTCCTGTTGTTTTACATCAACACATTTGTAGTAGTAATCTCAAACTGTCGAGGCCTCCAGATAACGTTCCTACTATCAATGCAGACAGTCAGACAGACACAACACTTACCAACAACGGATCAAGGCAGACACAACACCTACGGTAGTGCCATCAAGACAGACAGTCAGACCTACAGCAGTACACCGATAGCTAACACGCAGACTTCATGGCATTGTCACTTGCACTGCCAGATGGCAAGATTACATTCCTTAACAGATGATAACATTCTACCAAGTGATTGTAGCTTTGCTGCTAGACAGGGAAACAATTGCTGACTTAATGTATTGTACTTGTTGTTCTTGTTATTTTTGTTGTTGGTTATTTTAATTGAAATCTTCCATTCAAGTAAATGGATTTTGAAAGAAATAAGCTTACAATAATGTGGCAATGTGGCAAACTGACTGCAATAATAACAACAACAATAATTATAGTAATAGTAATAACAACAATAATAATAATAATAATAATAATAATAATAATGACAACAATAACAATAATGATGATGATAATAATAATAATAATAATAATTTTAATAATGTTGCTGATGATAATAATTAAGACATAATAAATATATTTTAAATAAAATAATAATAACAATAAAAATAAAATGAAGAATATAAATAATAACAACAATAAATAAAATAAAATATGTATATTTATAATGCACCATAAATCCATACGCGACAGCATGCTGCACTTCAATAGCTCATGCAAATTAATAAGAAAATGAAAAAAATATCAAAGCAAAATCCATTCATTAATCAAAAAAGAAAGTGAATCTACAGCCGGCCCAGCAATGCAAATGGAGGTTAAGGAGAAATTGATGAGCCGCCGCTCTGAAGTCTCGCCGGAGTTTGGACAAACTCCCCATGTGTCGGCTACAGTCAGACTACGGCAAAAAACACATCGGCTAATTGTATTCACAGGAGTTCTCCCCCCCCTCTCACAGCCAGAGAATCCTCTAAATGTGTTTAATTGGATGCAGCCTGGAGATGAGAGAGATGCACATCAAGGCACCCTTTCCTGAAGATCTCGTATCCACGACAAGACCACAACCCTCAAAGAGGTCTCATACTGTAGCAATGTGAGATGACGTAACTCTTTCCATGCTGTAGGCAACTGAAGATGTGCAATAGAGCAGTGCCTGTGCCTAATCCAGCAGAGAGAGGGTTAAGGGTTCCCTGATGATGTATATCCGTAGGTTCCCTGATGATGTACTCTATCAGTAGGTTCCCTGATGATGTACTCTATCAGTAGGTTCCCTGATGATGTACTCTATCAGTAGGTTCCCTGACGATGTACTCTATCAGTAGGTTCCCTGACGATGTACTCTATCAGTATGTTCCCTGATGATGTACTCTATCAGTAGGTTCCCTGAGGATGTACTCTATCAGTAGGTTCCCTGATGATGTACTCTATCAGTAGGTTTCCTGATGATGTACTCTAGCAGTAGGTTTCCTGATGATGTACTCTATCAGTAGGTTCATGATGATGTACTCTATCAGTAGGTTCCCTGACGATGTACTCTATCAGTAGGTTCCCTGATGATGTACTCCATCCATAGGTTCCCTGATGATGTACTCTATCAGTAGGTTCCCTGATGATGTACTCTATCACTAGGTTCATGATGATGTACTCTATCAGTAGGTTCCCTGATGATGTAAGTCTAGCAGTTTGCTGAAGAACACCAAGTCTTATTTCAATGGCAATATTTACAATATATATTATGGATGCCTTAGGAACATGGACAGTTTCCAAGTCTGGCACATGTTAGCGAGGTATCAACCGTTCTAATGACATTGCTCATGCAGTCGTCATCAAGATATATCCTGTGAAAGACCTCTGCACAATCTCAGCTGTGGATAAGCAGTCTGATATTTATCTTGGACAGAGATAACAGTTGTAATAAACCCATCGGCTAGATCCAGTCGATGCCTTCACAGAACAAGCAAGTTTGCGCATTCCCTGCTTTTACAACGAATACAAACTATCTCCCTTTCACTGTTACTCTTACTGATGGTTCTATTGCCTTCTTACACAGACGTGAAGAGACTGTGCCCACAAGCTCGTAAATCACATCCAGCAGACAGGGTGGGTGTACACACATCTCCATGTGGCTGGATCAACTCCAGGGACCAATGGTCAAATAATGCTAATGGTCAAATAGTCTACTGAACATGCAAGTGTTTTTGAGTAAGTATCGAAATAGGAAATGCTAATTGTCAGATAGTCTACTCAACATGCAAGTGTTTTTGAGTAAGTATCGAAATAGGAAATGCTAATTGTCAGATAGTCTACTGAACATGATAGTGTTTTGGAGAAAGTATCGAAATAGAAAATGCTAATGGTCAGATAGTCTACTCAACATGCGAGTGTTTTGGAGTAAGTATCGAAATAGAAAATGGTAATGGTCAGCTATTTTACAGACCATGCCTTACAACCTGCTGGTAATGTCCTAGAGGTACAGCGGGAACACACAGACAGGTAGATAACTAGGACCATGTGGGGTCTAACACAGATGCATATGATAAATTAAATACTGCTGGTATATAGCCAAACTGTGCTGTAAAACATGCTTGCGGGTGAAAAGAAATATACAGGTATGCCTTTGTGTCTGATAGATAGGCTATGCCACTGACTAGTGTTATAGCCTGATTTGTGAGATATTATTAGTTACCAGAGTGATTTCCGGTGTGTACGGGTTTTTACAAGCTGAAATTTCTCGTAGGCCCCGAGACCGCTAGTTGAGGCATATTTTGGATAATGGCTGTGAGTGGGTGTTCTATGTACTCCAGGGTATTGGTGATGTATCGCTATACGAGGAATTGATTAACAGGGTGGGTATTCTGTCTGGAAGATAGTGTCTATTGAGTCTGACTTGGTGTTCTATATATATTCCAGCTTGTTAACTGAATTGATGTATCACTGTAGGTTTTTACAGAAGGTGGTTGTACTGTTATTGGGAGATATAGTGCTCCCTTGATATAACACCCTTCGATGCACCGCAGATTCGGATACTTATTTTTTTCTCCAATTATATTCGTTGATATAACGTGGGTATTATAACGCGGGTGGCATGTCATAGACCCCAAATTCAGCGTTATATCGAGGGAGCACTGTATTGTTCATGATTAAGTGTTCTATATACTCCATGATGTTAGTCAATGATGTATCACTGCATAATTGACAAACTGTGGGAGATGTTGTGTATCTACAACTGGGTGTTCTACATGGGTGTTAGTCAATTTTATCACTGAGGTGATATAGGATGGAAATGCCTGTATAACGCTAAAGAAATTATAATTTTTAATTCACAATAATTTATTGATCTTAAATTCTGTCAAAATATAAATACTTACATCCCTAATTAACTATGTTAGATGTAGATAGACTGCTAACAAATCAACACAACCTCAATACATATAAAACTACATAAGTTCATGTATTGGGATATTGGCATTCATATTCATTCTTTTCTATATTTTGTTCACCGAGTGTAAAATAATGATGACAGATACGTAAATATTGGAGTCTATTTTAGGTAGGAAAAACAATTACTACAGCAAAACAACAGGAAACCTGATCCAAATGTCTGAGGTGGATGAATGATAGCTTCTTGATAACATGTTTGTACAATCCAGATAATCAGAAATCTATACATTCCTCTACATGTCAACCTTTGCAAAATGTTACCACACCTTTGTAAATAAATCTTGCATTTCTCTAGGCTGCATAGCCAACAAAAAACATCCATTCATAATCTATCATATATTTTTTAGATCTATGTGTAAGTAGAGCAGTGAGTGAGTGAGTGAATTATTGTTTTACGTCACAGCAGGAATATTTCACCCATACATTACAATCATACCTAAGTAGAGCAGATTCTTATTTCCTTCTGTTGAAAATTACGCACAAATGTCTTTAATTTAACAGTCCATTAACCCTTTCCATGCCAAGTATCCTGCTGCTTAAACATATTATTCACTCATTCACTCACCATGCCAAGCAGGAAGAGGGTTAACATTCATAAATGGGCAAATAATCATATTATCCAATCTATTACACTTATAGCCACAGGGAACCCTTCAAGACATTGTCTTACTAGCAGATATAACACGTTGATGTCAAAACAACAGATTGTGGATTCGCATACCCCTCATACTAAAAACCTTAGCAGCATCTGGTTGACTTTACACAAAAATTCCTGTTGTCAAAAACAGCTTATTGAGATAGATTACTGCTTTATGCATTATAGCCATGGCAGTAAAAAAACACTATTTTTTTTGGCTTGTAGTTTGTATCCTTCCAAAAAGATATCTTGTCTTCTAAAACCATAAAAAGATAAAGTACCATCAAAAGATAAAAGACCATGTCCTCAAAATTATGGGGGGAAAATAAAGTACCATGTACTCAAACCTTCAAAAGATAAAATACCATGTCCTCAAAATTATGAAAAAATAAAGTACCATGTATTCCGACCTTCAAAAGATAAAATACCATGTCCTTAAACTATGAAAAGATAAAGTACCATGTCCTCAAACCATCAATAACATCATCAAAAGATCAAGTATCATGTTCTAATCAATGAAAAGATGATGATAGCACGAAGAACATGACATGAAGTTCATGAAATGTCCATTCATTGGATTAGGAGGACAGTGCATCAAACAATACTGAAACAGATGGCACTTCTCTTCATGATCCTGACAAGTTGGCAAATCTAAACAACATTACACCTTTCCCAGACTACACCGAGTCATAAAACAGACATATAACAATGTCTGGTTTCCGGGGTGTCATCCATCAACTGATCAGAGACATACCTGGATCTCTTCACACCGACACCATTCCTGTTTTTGTAGGAACCCTTTGCGACACCATTCCTGTTTTTGTAGGAACCCTTTGCCGTCCCAGACAGATACACTTTCATCCCAGTTGTTCACAAATTAGCTGTCAGACGCAAGGACTGCATTGTGCAGTGCCTGCTAATTAGCTCGTAATACGTGGCCTCCTGATTGGCCGATTCTGAAGCTTCTTCGATGTGCCTGACTACCACATCCGAAGTAAATATATCCAGGAGGCTCTATTGGATTTTTTTTAGAATATCTAACTGCTTACATTGCTATCTGGTTCTCAGAATCTGACAAGGGAACTGTACCTCATATGTGTTCCTAATTATATTGTTAAATAATACAAAGTGTCATTTTCACAATTCAGAATTTCATTGAAGTAACTTTAATATACATTTAGGAATACAACTATGTCTACAAATAAAAATAAATCTATTTATCCTATTACTATTTTACTCCACACTTTTGATAAATATGTGAAGGGGTACCAGTAACAATTGGTCATCAATCAATAAAAAGTTATCTCAAAAGAATGGGTTTGTAACATTACCTGGCTATCCATACAAATTACAATAAATAAGTACATTTAAAAAAACTCATGCAAGACTGACATACGGTAAGCACACTGCATTTATCTAGGTTTTCACTGTTCCCAAATACATTGACAAATACTGAACTATGATATTCACACAGAATGTCATGCAAGGAAACAAGTATGCAAAAAGAACTCAAACCTACATGCCTTTTCTAGAACACTGTGAGCATTGTAAACTCACAAACATTTACTGGAACACTGCAAGTGTTGTAAACTCACAAACAATTCCTTTTTTTTTTGTATTGGGGTTTAAAGTCGCTTTCTAGAATCTTTCACTAATATCACGACTTATCAGTTTAGGGCAGGAGGAAACCCGCA
>JAVCKZ010069926.1:0-13981 GCA_034780755.1 Lepetodrilus elevatus
ATCACTAAATAACAACTTGTAGGTGGATAAATCAAGCGCAATTAGTCTCAGATCGAAATTCGTTTGTCCATTATCCATGTCTATCAGCTGTGATATTATGCCTTTAACCTGCACTCAACATCAGTGAACGGAAACAGAACTGATTACAAGCATGTACAGCAATTGCTAGTGTCACAATACATTGCTAGTGTCACAATACATTGCTAGTGTCACAATACATTGCTAGTGTCACAATACATTGCTAGTGTCACACTACATTGCTAGTGTCACAATACATTGCTAGTGTCACAATACATTGCTAGTGTCACAATACATTGCATCATGTCGCTATTGCTGAAAACTGATACAGCTCATTCTCCGACACGCTAGTACAGTAGATGAGCCCACGTTGTTTTAGACATGTTAAAGACAGGCTTGTAGTAGTCCTATTATAGACCGCCATAAAATAGTCCTATAGACGGGCATGTTACACCAAAGTTACGACCATGCGCTGGAGAATGACCTGGAGCTATGCCGATATAGTTACTAAACCTGTGACTACACCTATTACTGACGCCTGGCTTGTACGATAGCTGTGGATTTATTCTTTGTTAATAGTCTAATTTCTCTAAGCCTAAACGAGAAGAAAACAAATCTATAGAATCTACATCAAACTAGTAACAGACTACACATTGTTCTAAGACTCCTCCAAAGTTCAGTATGGCGAATTTATTGTCTCCTAGTTCTGAAAGAATTGCTAATGTTCACCCATGATAATACGCGCAGTCGATAATGCGTTTAGAAGTTCCTGAGTGACATCACCACAGACCTATTGGGCATCTTGCAGGGAAGGAATCTGTGGCACCACTTGAGACCCACAAGGCAATCTAAGAGAAATTTGCATATTGATAACTAAAAGTTCGATGTTGTTCATTTTTGCATTAAATCATTTCCCCAAGTGCTAACCGAGTACAACCGTATGACACTGACGAGAAAATAGAACCTTGGTTGACAAGAAAATAGAAAGGAGACGAGGTTTGAGGCACGTTACAGATTGTCAGTAAGCCAATCGACAGGCTTGCGTGGAGTGTGTATCATAGCATATATTTAATATTATATATACCCCGTTGTGTGATGTATACTGATGGAGATTGCAATGTTTGGTCGCGTTCACATTAACCCCCGATGATTACCCAAGGTTAGAAAGCCTAATTTTCTCAAGGGTATTCTCAGAGGTCAGCAGTGATTAAAGGATGGGGAAGTTTCGCGGACAGTAGGACACAATAGGGTATGCGAGCTTGGGGTCAGTCCCTGACATCCGGGATCTAGGGCGGCATTGCGTTCCTGGACATTCCTGGTCATGAATATAGCGGAAGTGATTGTTCCTGGTGGTCCCGACCTCATGACGTCGTCCCTTTTCACCATCAACGGCGAGATGGCCCCATGTCTCTGATGGAGCGTCTGCCTGAAAGGGACAATGGCCCTCGGACCGGGGACAGTCATGTTGTCCGCGGCCCCGGGACCGCTGTAGGTGGCAGCAGGGAGGAGAGCCGTGGGCTGTCGGTGAGGAAGTCTTTGAGTGATGGGGGCTGGCTCGGCTTGACACTCTAACACCACGCCGTGACGCTCTGCTCCTTGGGTTAAGCACAAGCAATTTGTTGAGTCGGGCTGGAGGAAGTATTCTCTGGGTAGTAAACGATCAAATTAGGACGGGCTGTTATTCACTTAGTAAACGCAATAATAGCTGCAACCGGTCACGTGATTCAGTGAGTAATTTTTGCAGGAAATGGTAGCTAGCAACAACGTGCAATCCGCGTCTTTGACGTAGCTGGGTATGTTCGCCAAGACGAGACAATGCATCATTAAAACAACGTCATGCTTGACCTCCTGTAGCTCTGGTAATGCATGCACGCCGTAACGCCATCATTTGTCTGAAGTCTGTAGTCCTACACTTGACTACAAAAGATATTAAATTCGGTAAACTCTTCTCCAAACCCACACTCTAGTCTCTAGACACATCTTAACGTGATTTGCAGATGGCATGATCACGTGACCGACCACTGAGATATTCCAGATGAAGTATCGCCCAGTAAAACATCACCAGTTGTGCAAGCCATGCTAATATGCGGAGTATGTCTCTCACGCTGCCTGTCTGCGCCCGCCAAACATTCCTATCTCATGCTGGAATCTCTCTGTGTACGTTATTAAACTAAAATAATATGACTATGGTTTGATATCACACAGAAGGCGAAGTGTATATTCGCATTAATATAATCATCAAACAGTCCATCTATTTAGATATATACATGCATATATGTTTGTAGATGTCTGTATAATTTATCAACTGTCATTTGTACATCGGCAGGCGGTAGTACAACGTACTGTCCATTGTATGGAAATAGCAGATATTATGTACTATGCTAATTGCTATATATACTATTTACATACTTGTATCCGTTTCCTTCTCTGTCACCGGTACTACGTCCTAACATCATATATAAACTAATATATATTACATGTATTTACCACACCTATTAGTATTACAGTAACTATCGTTGTACATGCAATCGGATGTGTGTACGTTTTTGATAATTGTTTATGATATTGAATTACAGATTGTGGTATTAGCTTGTATTAAAGTATCTTCACGAAGGATGGCGTCCACTAGTGTTGGTGATGCTGGTGATGGCAAACACAGAGGACATCTGCTGGTGAAGGACACCAAGTACTGGCGCTATTAGTATGTTGATGGCGTACCTGACGCCGTCGTGTTCATCACAGCTTCCTCAATTAAACACGTACAATCTCCGCATCAGCCCTGTCTTCCGGTATGCTTGGATGAGTTGATACCTCAAATAGGCATTATCATGCGCGTAAAAATGTCCTACGCTTGTAATTAGAATATGTATATGATTATCGGCCAAAATTCGTTTATTATTATTATTATTATTATTATATTATTATTATTATTATTATTATTATTATTATTTATTATTATTATTATTATAGATATCGCGCAAATACCCTGAACAACTATTCAAATTTAATGGCTCTTAGTATCCAACGACAGTACGTATAATTCAGTTCAAACATGTAGTCCCAGTTGTCATAGGCTCGGATATGGCGCCGTAATCTCGTAATTTATGCCTCGATAGTGTACTATATTTAATACTCACATTCGCTATAGGGAGCTAGTTGCACTTGTTAATAATAGCACAATTTTCAGAAGTAACTGAAACCATTTACGGTAATGCAATTGATTATGGTTAGGCTACAGAGTTTTGTATAACAATATGATAGCAGTTTACGTTATTTCATTTACGGACCGTCGATGAATCGATTTATATACATGTCCATAATATTCTGATAATATGTCAATTAATTCCATGCGTTCCCTACACGTGGGACCACTCACAATGCGAGTTACGCGTCATTCCATTAGACAGTTGAGATAGTCTACCCAGGCGGAGGCTCTCTACGCTCTCCTGTGCGATGTGTATAGTGGACTGGTGGGTATGCAATACTGGGTGAACCAACGAGTAATTGAGTGCACTGTATTCTGAGATGCATCGGCGACCAAAGAGTACCATCTATAAATACGTAATAGGAGATAACCCTGCAACTCTATAGACTATAGCATAGTGCAGTACTTGATCTGCGGGTAGTACATGCTGAACAATGACTAAAACAGTAACCGCAGCATTGACTATCACAAACTTAATTAACACTGAAACAGTCAGAATGTTCTGTGATACAACTAAACAATTGCAATGTTTAAATACTTTGGAAATCGGATGAAAACATAAAGTACACTTTGCATTTAATTGCTGGTTACTATCATGTGTGTGAAGCCTACACGAAAGTTAATATATGCTAATTAAAATGTAGATTTTACATTCAGTTCCAACGAATAGCCATCATACTACGTCATAAGCTCAAATAATTATCGTTCGTTCAGACTGCTGATATCTAGTCATATATTCTTAGTACAAGTGCAAATTAACATTCAGTATTTTAGAGTACGTGGTGTTTGATGTTAGCGTTTCTAAACGAAAGGACTAAGAAACTACTGCAAATAACTTCAGGACCAATATATCGTTGGTAATATTCCACGACGGGTTCTGTGTATCTAAGTGACGTGACAATCAGTGCAGACTCGCCCGGCATATTGGCACTATTAGGAATCAGTGGATATGTTAACAATATTATAGGTAGCAAATTGTTAGTATGAGAAGCATATCGGAAGTAGACGCGGGCACTGACATTCTGGTAAACACTAAGAGTTCACATTGAAAGGCCCACTAAGTAAACGACATCCTAGAATTAGAGCTCTGAGCCACCGGACCAGCTTCAGATAAAAGGGTAAAGGTTTCAAGATTGCTACCTAATGATCCACGAGACTACAACACGTGACTTAGTTTTATACTTAATGTCAGGGTGCTTCTCACTGTGGACAGAGTCGAACCACAATCATTTACTAGCAGGTGCACCACGACACTGTCCTGATATAGTACGTGCTCTCTGATTGGTGCAGTACTACATCCAGGAACAATATTCATCTCAATGGATGCATCGTATGTCCGTCTTATGGTTATATCATGTGATTTATCAATGTATTCCATGTGATTCGCCTGTTTAGATATCATAACATCAAGTTACCTATGACAGAGGTAATATTATGCATCCCTTTCCAAATAGCAAACAGTACATGCTAACTAGCTAGCGCTAAAATGTAGAGAGTGCATATTTAATCAAATTTAGTGTTGAATTCATGCCAGTAGACATTGGGCTCTCCTACAACCTTCATTGGAGGTAATCAATCTCCCTGTTTTCTCTCACTTCCACGCCGATGCTGCTCCACACTGCGTTTTACTTACCTTAAATTGGTGTATTTGTTTTCTGTCTGGAATGTAATTAAATGTCTACGGAATATAGCCTCATTCCAATTCCCGCCCTACGTGTGGACTAGCCATTGGCTGCGCTTATTTCATATTATTCACTAACTACCACTGGGAGGGACACAGCCACAGGCGAACCCCACTCTACGTGTGGTGGACATTTCTTAATGTTACGTCCAATACAATTATGGCTACTTTCTAAACACAATTCTGTTTTTGTTCCATTATGCCTAATCCTATGTGTTTGTAGCACAATCTATTACAACACTTAGCAACTTCCGAGTCTGCTGGCATCAGAGTATATAGCGTGTACATACTGTTTTTGTTGTGAGACAACTAAACATAACATTTGGTATCCGATGTCAACACAACGTAGTTCAACTCCAAAATACTGAAATTGAGAGTTGGCGATACCAAAACTACCTTAGCTTATTTTCAGTTCAGTTAAAATTTGCATAGTCTGCCTATTTTAAGATAAGAAGCTGTCGCACATTGATATGCATTGGTCCAGTAGAAAGTAAGATCTAATAAGGCGTAACGGGATACACGCCGGTGACCACTGCCGCTCCGAGCAAAAACACATCGTTTCCTGCTTCGTGAAGATCATAGGAGGCTGGCAGGAAGGGCGGCCAATAGGACTACTCTCAGCTTCCTCGGGGGATCCAACTTTCCTTTATTTCCTATAGATAGATTTACTCATCTTTATCACTGAGCTAGCTAAAACTACGATATGCTTTCATTATAATTAAGTCAATAATCCAATAACCAAGAGTACTGATGTGATGGCAGCATAGAGTCATGTGACAGTGAGTCCAGAGCCATTTGTACTAATTAGAAAACTGATTAGAATCCTGAATGAAATCGGAAACAAATTGAAAGAGTAATAATGTGTAACATACAGATGAAACTTTTGTTGTCGTATTTCAGGTAACTTTTTGTAAGTTATTTGTTAGACTGCCGGTTTTAAAATTGGGACAGGAATAGCTTAATTGGTAAATTACGTCCGGGTTATTGTCTCATCATACATACACTGAGAAACAATATGTATAAAGGCCGTAATTATCAGTATATACGCACATGCCATGGCTCATTGGTTTCAACAGACGTTTTAAACTACAACCACAAATAGATCACCGTGTAAAAGAAGAAGCTTAAACCGAGAAAAAAAGAAAAAGCTGATTGTTTACACCAGCGGGTCGTACAGTATAGTATTTGCACCGCCATTGCTTCACAGACACTTGTACGTGGAGCGTATACAGTTCTCAGCCGTGGACAAGGTGCCACCCCATAGGACGTAGATGAAGCCATGGGCAACCAGTATTTAGCCACGTTACCTAAGCACCACACTACTGTCTCAGGAACAATATCACTGACTATAGCAAGATAACCATGCGCCATGATGGCAGATACTTCAGGGTTAAATCACAGTTTCTCCAAAGTTCCCCGGCGCAGAGTATGAATAATTATGTTATCTCTATGCAGAATGGTGAGTTCAACTATGCGCACTTGCATAGAAGGCCAGCGATCACGGTACTATAGATAATCAGGAAACTAGCGCCCAATACAGACATGCACATGCTACATATGTGTCGTAAATCTTATGCAATCATAGTTCTGCAGATAACCAAGCACCTCTTTGTCTATACTGGAGAGGTAGGTCCAGTCTCAGGTAATGAAACGCCAAGGAGTAGTGTGATGAAACAATGCACGTATCTATACTGGCTACATATAGCGGTCACGAAAGGTCTTCGGCCTCCTTCTGGTAAAGCACTGCTGATATTAGAAAACATTTAGTATTCCCTCACCAAATTAAATGTTACTTTGTCATAGCAAGGATCACTAACGGACATCAAAAGTATACGTACTCCAGATGAGTTTATGAATGATTTCGTGTATGGGAAATCTGACGGAAGCCTACCTAAATGTTTCACGGTAACACACGTGGATGTTGCCCTTTCAATACCTGCTCGCTTTGCTAATTATGGAAACCTGGCATTTGCTGCTGTGTCACAATCGCTAATTACTTTCCACTGTGGGTTTACTGGTACTGATGATTAACGTTCAGAAACCGTGAACAATTAGCGTATATCAGTAAGCAATTGCGTACAATATCTTAAAGTCAGGAGGTCAACATTGCTGAGATATGCTGTACGCATGCGATGAAAACAGGAACATAAGGACTTCAGTAAATACGAGGGTATCCGAGAAGCAGCACGACACATATACATATATTATATACATAATCATACATGTGCTGTAACTCTCATGAGTTGTATTGATATGGTTTTATTGACATAAATGGATATGCATGTACAGGGGACACTTATTGAAGAGTTCTCAATATTGATTGACGGATAAGTACAAAACAATTCCTAACTTACTTTCCATATTCCCATGTTAAAATGCCTAGATGAAATTACATGTAAATACATAGCGAAATGAAGATTCGATTATAATCAGATATAACACAGCTTGAAAGTAAGCTTTGTCACTGAATGAATCGTTACTGCTACAATAATGGCATTCAGCATATAGAATCTGTATTTGCCGTGCATCTCTTCACGGATTTTCGTATGTCTCGGGGGAGCATCGTAGAATTGTTGAAAGGGACTAATTCAGTCACTGTCGTTGAGCTCCAATCTCTCTGCCAACGCGCACGTCGAGGACGTCACTGAACGACGTTGACGTGAACGTCAACATCCACATCAACGTTAGCTGAACACGACATGGCGCTGCCAGAGGAAGGCTTCAGTGACCAGCGGACGATTCATTAGCAACACGACACACGTTATCAATAACGTCTGATGAATCTAGGGACGTTTATTCATCGCTACGATCCATCCATTATAAACTGGGTGTTTCTTTGATCTTTTTTTGCTTTCTTGGATAACCCTTACTTTTTTAATAGCATAATGAGAAGATCGCTGTGTTTTAGCACATGCACACACGTGTATAATTGAAAACGATTATCTAAATATTATAATATTAACTATGGAAATTATTGGTGTGTATATGCATATGATTGTATATGCATGTGTGCATACTAATATTAATTTAAGAATAGTACATGCAAAGATGGTCTTGTTACATTGCACTTGGTGTTCTCACCGACAGAGAGCTGGTACTGTAATGGGTGTATGAAACAGTGGGGTATGATGAACTCACCTTGCAGGTAGATGACTCAAGTATGATATACTCACCTTGCAGGTAGATGACACAGGTATTGTGTACTCACCTTGCAGGTAGATGACACAGGTAAGCACCTGCAGCAGCAGCGCCAGTAGCATATCCAGCACGTCACGTGACCCCACACACCTGCAACAAGTAATCAGCTATATGAGGTTCAACAACTATGAAATATACTGATATCTGTGTGTAGCATACAATCATCCGCAGATACCTCTCGTTAAAGTCCGAGCAACACTAACACACTAAGACCGTGTCATCTTTTGCGAAATATCAATTGGTCGTTATTGGTTGGACCCACAAATTTATGCGCACATGCATGTACATACGCATATCCTCTCTCGTACATAAACCCACACATTCACAAACTTTACATACGTGTTATCTACTTATTAAATAACCTTCTGCGATCAAACACATCAATCCTTCTACGTAACTAATATTACAATTATGTAATAGAGTTTGATTACCAGTAACAGTAGCGGAGTTTCAGCGCTAGGTCTTAGTAAAGTTGTTATGGATTTCATTAGTAAACATTGTAAACAAAATTGAATTCTGCTGTTCATGGTATATACAGTGGAAACAGAAGTTAGAACAGCGACGGCTCCCGAAAATAGATGGTTCACTATATCTACCTGGGTCTATTTCTATCTACAGAGAGCCACATTTATATAAAGCTAAAATAGATATTTTTTAACGTGGGAGGTTTGACACATATAGGCTTCTGTGCGTAGTTTTGTTTTGTTTTGTTGTTAAGTTATATATGTTCAAAGCTTAGTCATTGCATGTATGTATACACTGGTGCGGGGTTGCTTTACCCACTGAGACTAGTACAGCTAGTTGAATAGCTCTTTAAGATTGTACTGTATGGTAAGAGGAGAGCAGAACGTCACGTGACCGCCAGGTGTATTTTGCTGACTCATTACAACATGGATTACGAATGGTATTTTTATATTTAATACTGATCGTCTCTTGACACCAGTATTGTACCCATCGACAACAGCGGATTATGTATAATCAAACTGTGAACATTAAATTTAGTCGAATATCTGCACTTTCTGCTATATGGAAATCGTGGAAACGAATTATCTTGTTTAAATGTATATTACTGATGAATTTAATGCTTACTTATTAAGGCAGAATAATGTTTTAACTCGATCGCATAAGAAAATCAATTTCAATTTTATTTATATGTTTCAATGCTGCTGAGTGTTTTTCAAATGCAATCAAGTAATACATTTAAACGAAAAGCATATGTACATTATTATAAATGTATAATATGACTGTAAATTGTAATAACCAGTGTAGAATATTTTGTAAACAATACTAATTTATAAATTCATCAATACTGGATAAATTAGATTAACGCAAAGAGATCATCTTAAACTATACATTTACACTTCTTAAAGTGCGTCCACACTATTAAATACATTTGACAATGCGGAGGACTGACAAAGCTTCTTCTGTAATGATTACATTTTAAACTTTCTGTTTTGATAGAATATATATAGCACCGTCCTATAAATGTTTCCAAGTTTGACAAACTTCCCTTACATTCAACCAATCAGTGTGTTCGTGACATTGAATATGCCATTTCTCATAATATCTGCTATCTACTTTTCACGCTCAAGATACTCAGTTTGTCAAACAAAATTTGATACTATAGACATTGTCAAACTAAACTTTTGTCAAAGTCGAATTTAACAAATCAAATTTGATAAAATGTTGACAGTGTGGACGAGCCATTACCCCACCAATAAATCTCTGGACATGCCCACTGGTTAATCCAGGAAGATCGCTGAACACAAACAGACTGAATATATAAATAAACTATACATTTCACCACGTATATGATCTATGCTATGTGTTTATTATTAAGTCTGGTACCAAATACTCATACCAATACATTATTAATAGACGTATCACACGTTAAACCGGCAGTACCTGGCATGTAATCTTAATGAATGTATCCTCCTTGTATGTGTTGAAGCACAATTCCCAATATGTGCCATCCGCAAACAATTATTACAAACGCTGTGAGCCGATGGTGTGAGCGGATTTTTAACTCCCGATGTCCATCACACAAGTCGTACACACTTGCAGAGAAGTGTATTATTGAAATGTATCCTCAAATCAATCGCTATTCTGTACAATGAACTGATAAGCAGATTATATACAATGTTCTGATATGAAGTTTGGCGATCTATTTACAGATCGACATGGTGTTGGTAATGTGCAGCTGGCACGAATTGGTGGATGACTAATGGCGCATATACCGCAAACACGCAGATCGAAATTTGCAGAAGTCACAGCAATTGTCTATTATCTACGGGGTTTTCGTGGAGATAATAGGACAGTTCTATCATACATTGCCTACTGTAGATGAAATCTGCAGACACTATTAATGTTATTCACTTTAGAGCGATATGTGTGTTTAACGTGGCCTCGACGAATTTTCGTTCAGCGAAATAAGTTTGATTGTATTTACTGCTTGTACCACCGAGATTGTCTTTTTTATCGGGAATAAAAGTTAATGCGATATTTGATAGCTAAATGTCGAGGGCATGATAACGACTTAAGAATATCAGTCTTCGGCGAAACAAGTTTGATTTTCTTTATCTCTTGTACCACGGAGGATGATTGTTCATGTCTAGAATAAAGCTAATCTGATCCTCACTATAGTAACGTATCGGGAATGATTGCAATAATACGAACATTATCTAAACCATTATGCGAAAAACGATAATTAGAAGACGCAACATAATTTCACCTCATTAATCACTGCTTCTCGTGATTTGATGTTCTTTGGTGCAAGTAATAACAACAACAGTCACTCTGATGTTGACCAGATAAGCAAAACATGGCTAAATTAATGATTTTGTCGAATTGGCTGAGATTGAACCAATGCTTCCTCAATTAATATTAAGTCCGGAATGTTGTCGTAAGTGGAATGTGGGTGAGCTGTTCCTATTGTTTCTTTCTTAGGATCTTCCATCTAGCCGTTACCTTCACGTAGATCTTCCATCTAGCCGTTACCTTCACGTAGATCTTCCATCTAGCCGTTACCTCCACGTATATCTTCCATCTACCCGTTACCTTCACGTAGATCTTCCATCTAGCCGTTACCTTCACGTAGATCTTCCAGCTAGCCGTTACCTTCACGTAGATCTTCCATCTAGCCGTTACCTTCACGTAGATCTTCCATCTAGCCGTTACTTTCACGCCATACCCACTTCTCGCCACGTATGGGGCGCGTAGCCAGATATTTCATTTCCATGTCTCGTCTTCGATCCAACGGATACGTATCAAACTTAGAAATGAGCTGCCAATTTGGCATTTAGAAGTGAATTTGACGGCATGTCTTGATTAAACCAGAAAGGCAATTGGTACATAGTTGGTGTGTGTCGTGGCGACAGTTCGATAAGATGCCACCTTGTTCAACAACTTCGCTACCCTTAAAAGTCAGGCTCATGTCACCACCCTGAACAGACGCGCTAGCCTCTCCTCTCTCCGCATTCAAATGTACTTTGTAGTAGGCTCCCTGTTCACCTCCAATCTGTAGTACTATAGAATCAACTAGAATCAACGTGTAGCATGATTGTCTCACTCAGTGCTAATATGTGGCAATCCGACGTTACGCAAAGCCAACCCGTAGTACTACAACCTCACCCAAAGCCAAATTGTAGTACTTTAATGTCATCCAAAGCCATTTTGAGTACTATACTCTCACCTCAAACCAATATGTAGTATTAATACCTCACCCAAAGCCAATCTATAGTAATTTAGTATCATCCAAAATCCATGTATAGTACTACAACCTCATCCGAAGCCACTATGTAGTACTATAGTCTCACCCAAAGCCAATCTAATACTACAACCTCACCAGAAGCCAATGTGTATAGTACTACAGTCTCACCAAAAGCCAATCTGTACTACTAAAACCTCACCAAAAGCCAATCTGTAGTACTTTAGCGTCCCTCCTCACCTCACCCGAAGCCAATCTGTAATCCTGGAATAACTTCCGAAAGAAACGACTAATTGCAGACACATAGACCCTCTGTAACTGGGCCCGCTAATCAATGATTCATCCTAGCCTTTAGATCTCACTAAAAATAGCGTCCCGAGCTGGGTTCATCACCTTGTTTCAGAGACACGTTTCATAGCTGACAATCTTCCCGGCGCTGATGGATCACACTGACTGTAGGTAATAGAATATAGTTCCCCAGCTTGAAATATGCTCCGCTGGAACGTTAGACATGTTTGTGTACCTGGTACTACAGTGTACGAAGTCGTGGTGATGATGGGGCATAACTTGCAATTAGCGGTCAACTCATACATTTCAAGTTCGTCCCCAGTAGCCCGAGTCAGATACAGGCCAAGAACACACCCAGAAGGTGCATAGGTAGAGGTTGCGTTAGTAACTAGTAGGTTCTGCATATCCGTAGTTATCGGCTCGGTAGGTAACACATCTGCCTGGTTGTGCATGTACCCTGTAGATTGGAAGTTATGAGACAGATCATTTACACGTTCGTTAGCATTGGTTAGTGTCATCTCGCTGAACACGCTAATTCAAAACAGCAGCTGACAAAATATGTATTTCTTAGCAGTGAAGATAAAACTACATCACACCTGTGGCTGTGTACAACTGGCTCACCACAGCAGGTATGACATTGTGTTAGGACGCCATACCTAACAAACATGCCTGATTGTGTGGGCAGCTGAATAACGAAAGCTTATCCGAAAACAGTTTTCTATCTACGGTATAGCCATGAGTACGAGTCAACGGTCGTAAGGAAGAACACGAGGATAGCCACCAGATATTAATGCTACACCATTGAAGTGTCCTTAGACTTACTGCGATCGTGCTCAGTATTCGTCTTTCCCAATATCAGTCTTGTGCATATTTGAAGAACGTATTTATAATAGTATCCATGGTACTGAATCTGATGGAATCCCAACAACATATCAAATGGTCGTCCTGATATGTTGAGACTATAGGCAGTGTCTGGTTCGTTACAATAGATATGGCCCCCACTATACGTATACAGCTCCAGTCAGTACATGCTCCACTAGATACGCCAGTAACTCTATTAGATACGCCAATAGATATCCGCCAGCAGAGCCAGTAGATGCACCATTGTCGCCAATAAACATGTCATTACCTTAAATAGATACAGCACTATATCTAATAAACATGTCATTATCGTACATAAATACACCACAATCTCTAACAAATGTGCCGTTACCTTAAACAGATACACCACTAGCCCAAACACATGTGTAATTGCATTCAGTATTATACATTAAAACAAGAAAAGGTGCCATAACAGGTTTAGACAACAAATAACAATGAATGATTCCCCCATTGGCCAGTTTACGTGTATTCAGCCTACTTATTGGCCGGTTTTGGTATGCTTATAGCGTTCAATAGCTAGGCTATATCCTTCTTCAAGCAGTCTCGACAAACAACTACGTAAAGAGAGCGTGTTTACATGATGTAAACCAGTAAAACAGTTTGTCTTCACGGCTAGCCATTAGTGTAATTAGATTCCTATTGTCTGTGGACACAACATCATCAGATTCGGTCTTGGTTGCACAATATTTGGGCATGTTTAACTGAATGCATGCACGTAAACCTTTACAGTTTGATCAGGAATATTGCGGCTGGGAATTCCCAGTGCTCCAAGAAGCACACCCTGTCATTGTCCCTGGTTAGACCGACCTAGGGCACTTTGATTTCCGATGTTTCAAACTGACTATCAATGAGGGGATGGATGAAGCAAAGGGCTGCTCACCAGATACATTATTCCAAACAAAGAAAACGTATAGTATGCATAGTGGTGGCGCATGGTCCCGTGCATTGCACGGTCGACCGCTCAGGTTGAAGTTAAGCACGCTTCGTCTCGGCCAATACTTGG
>JAVCKZ010069937.1:0-13979 GCA_034780755.1 Lepetodrilus elevatus
TGTGTGTCCCGATAGCAATCTTAACAGTCGATAACTATTGGCGATAGTATGATTGACTATCGATAGTTCCGATAGTTATTTTATTATTTTTTTATTTTTTATCTCTGCTTATTTTTTGAAACTCCAACTTGGCCCCGATTCCAACTAATGACGTCAATTGCAACCTAAATTGGTATTGAAGTCTGAAAATAATGTAAACCAGTGGAATATGTATCTAGTTACCCAATAAAATATGTTTGACCATAAAATATGTAAACGAACCCGTAATATTGTATGCATTTAACATTCATTTTTCATACTCAACTACTATTGTGATACTATCGCGATATCTTTGTCAAATTGTGACAGTATCGTGATAGTAATTCTAACTATCGCAATACTATCGTGATAGTGAAATTACCTGTAATAGTGACCCCTACTAGATAGCGCAGTGCACATGGTCCCCCAGACGCCGTCTATCGCCATCTCTACGCGACCAGAGGATCCCTTTTTGTTTCCCAGGCGAAGTTGTAGACCTGTATACACAGAGAACACCAAGGACGTATAGTGACTATTAGTCTACAGGGTCCGTGCCTAGATATAGTGTTGTCTTTAGGAAGCAACTATTGTAGCTACAACTATTGTAAGGACAACGATGTATATTGTAGCGCTACAACTGTTCTGAGCAACGGGTCCCAGAACACTGGCTTTCCCGTGGTCCCTTTTAGTAACAGGTGAGTCTGCATTCTATTTCACTCCTAGTAGTGAAAGCAATATAGATTAGAATTGCTAGAAGTGATGTCACTATGAACATTGTTTTGTTTGCGTAGGCCAGTGACGAAATTTGGATATGTTACAGTTTCAGAAAATGTACTTGAAAAGTACCAAGCTAGACTGTCGTAAGCACTAATGGCCGTTCCTCACTTACCACTAGATCTATAACACACCACCGCTGCCACTCCAATCTTCGAACAGTTGTCGACATCTCCGTAACGGACGCCGTTGCAGTTGGACAGATACGTTTCGGTGCCGTCACACTGTAGATCAGACAGCCATGTCATCGGTCTGTTTGTATATCTCTGCATAGGGTAAGTGTAGGCAAATCCACCTATAAATCCCTTCTCAATGCAGATAACTTTTGCCTCGTTGTCATCAAAGCCGTTGGGGCAGATGTAGCCAGCTATGTCCATATGGGTGATCTGGACTCTGCCGTGGTCTGTCTTCTCTATGGTCAAGCGGTATCCTGAAAGCAGGAAATATATATTATAGACAAGAATTTAAAGACAATATTTAAAATGCCAAGTGTCATTTTCATTTTTGCACCTTGACTGCCGGACTATTAAAGAGGTGTTCAAAAGGTTGAGGAACGGATCCATCCTCCACATGTCCATATTCAAGTTTAGACTGTCTATATGATAAAGATACCAGCGAGTCCTGTGGGAATTCACTAATATATACTCAACAAAATAAATTAAGGACCAGCAGAGATTTTATGGGGAATTGTCTACCAAATTTCTGAACGACTTGAAGAATTTGATGCCATTCTTCTTTCAATGCATCTTTATCATATGGACATAAAGTTGACATACTTAATGTTGTTCGTGTACTCAGTATATCGTGGCTTCACCGGACGTCTACTGAGTTTCAATTGGATTGGATTTCCGAAGTATTCATATAGATTAAATATATGTACGCGGGTTCCATGAGGTGTTAGGCTAATAATGCAAATCCTCCTCTGAAATCTATAACCATGGCCGTTCTGAAGGAACATACAGTCGACCCCCATATAACCGGACGTCAGATAACCGGTTCCCTGGCTATCCGGACGGTTTTTACTGGGAACGAATATTTTCCTATATAAAATGACTTATTTATCCTTAAGATAAGATTTATCCTTACCTGTGTTAGGGTTGGTATTTGAACACGCTGCCGAGGCATACTTCCGTCCGGGACAAAGTGCCAAACTGCTATCTCTAGGACAATCATTGAAAGTCAGTTCTATCCCAGTACACCGTATATGTGTGTAGCCGATGGGATAACCTTGGTATCCAAATGCTGATGCTCCAATCCTCACACCGTAGTTATATCCCATGTCAGTGCAGACCACTTTTGCATCTATGTCGTCAAAATCAGCAGCACAAACTAGTTTATATTTTCTTTTCTCCGACACTGTGTTTCTTTGTAAGATTTGTATTGCTCCGTACGTCGCATTTGGGTTAAGTCGAACTGTAAAAGGCCAAATATAAATTAACGACCTAAATACGGTTCTTCATATAAACAATTGTGTTTACTACAATTACATTACTAGTTAAAATTTGATATAACCGTTTTGGAAACGAATTAGATTATGTTATCAAAGCAATGCAATCCCGTGTATGATTCATCGAGGAGGCCCATCACATGTTTTAACAGTCACATATTTCCTCGACAACTTACTGGAGATTATTGATACGGATAATAAACTAACCTGCTCCTGTGCATGTGACACTGAGGTCGTTGTAGTGGTGCCTGCAGGAAGTGTGGCTGACGTTGAACGCAGACGCTGGACAGTCCCACACTGTCTTCTCTCTTCCTTGACACCTTGGGGCCATCAGCCACACTGGGCCGCTTCCGGTTCCGGAGTAGCTCCCCACACGTGCTGATCCATCAGGGAAACCTTGCTGTTTACAGATGACACCGGCTGTTTTGTCGTCCGCGACACTGTCACATATTGTCCCCCACTGCCCAGCTATCTGTATCTCTACTCTGCCTTCTCTTTCGGACAGTTTACCATTCTTCATTAGACGATACTTTGCCTTTGGACCTGAAAGAACGATATTCAATAGTATAGCCACGCTTCAATCATTATTTATCAGTTAATCTGATTCATAGATATTATTATCGAGGTAATTACATCGTAGAAATACAACTTACCCGAGTCTCCGTTATAACAGTAGACGTAAGCTTGTGTATTTTGTGACCTAATGCAGTTTGCTGATGGACTGAATGAAACCTGACACTGTCCCAGACTGCTTTCATTACCCATGCAGCTGACTGTCATAAGACGAAGCTTCCTGCTGGACCCAATAGTTCCAAAGGTCACTCCAGATGTGTACCCCCGGGACCTACAGACAACCCCAGCCTCCCTGTCATCCCAGCCATCAGAGCAGATAGCCAACGTCAAGCCATACACCTCCAGACGTACCATCGAGGGGAACGTCGGGTCGAGCTGTACTGAGAAGCCTAGAAAGATTAGAGAGGTACAGAATAATGCATATATGAACATACATATATTATTAAAATGTTATTATATGTCCAATGCCATATAGTTCCTCCATGCAATTATTAATTGTAAAAGTAGACTGACTGTTTTGTCAATGAATAAATTGCACTGAACGAGCCACTACTGTTCATCTAAAAATGTGTCGATATTTCAAATTAAATCAAGAAACAAACAAAAAAAACAGAAAATAGTATTACAACAATGGTCGTCTGACATTGGTAATAGCTTGCACACACTTACTGCTTGCTAGCGGTTCTTTTGAGCAAATGACATTGGCGTATTTGTTGTAAGATGTGGAACATCCGCCAATGGTGTACGGACATTGACTGATGCTGCTCTCACTGCCATTGCAGCGTAACGCGCTGACTGCTTTGCTTCGTGGGTGGTAGTGAAAGCCCATAGCTTCTGTTGGAAGCCTGACGGTATTAGGGTAACCCAGCTCCCGACACACCACAGCAGCATCTAGACCGTCGAACCCTTCGCTACACACCGTTCTGTATGTACCGTCAACGTAGAGCTGTACTATTCCTGTGGATATGTTGAGGTTGGTGAATCCTTGGATGATCTTGACTGCAATGTAGTAGATTAGGATCCATGTATTTGAATATAGACCTCACATATAACGGCATCGCATAAACCGGACACTTGCCTATACATGTAACGTACTGCCCTGGAAGCCCCTGTCACGTCTAGCGCTAATTACGGTATATATGTGTATACCTGACTTCGCATATAACGAACAAAAATAGCCGGTCCCAATTAATACGTTAAATGCGAGGTCTACTATATATAGTAATTTATTCTTAAAGCTTTCAACATTACGTGCCTCAGCTCTTTGGTGAAGTCAAAGGTGTTCTCGTGATGCTGATATGCAAAGCCGTTAGTTGCTGTATGACTGAAAACACACAACTGAAATCTTACCATTGCCATAACACTTCACGCCCATGTCTCGGTCATGGTTCTGACACTGGGAGCCGACTCCTGATCGCCATCCGTCGTTGATACACTGGTAAATACTGTCCTCGAATCCATAGCAGTATGGATTGGCCATGAACACTGCGCCAGACCCGGGGCCAAAGTCACTGTGAGAAAGTCAGACCATGATTACATGTCATTATTGACGTCACTCGGGCAGTTTCAGCTGCATATCTTTGAATATGATATACACACACACACACACACACACACACACACACACACACACAGTAGTGGATGTCGAGGAGCGGTGTGGAAGTGAGGATATAACATCGTACCTTCTCAGAATACCATCCTTGAATCCCATCTGACGACACACAACCTTGGCATTCTGCTGTCTGTTGGTTGTATATTTACACACCGTACCACGAGTTCCTTCATATATTATTTCCACTCTACCAGACATCGATGTTCCTCCAACTAGCTCCACCCTGATAGCTGAAACAGACCAGTCATGTTGTGTACTTTTGAGTAATATGTTAGGATTAAAAAAAACAATACTTTTATAATGTTTCAGTAAGACAATGTAGACGGCATTTCAGTAATTTTTAGACTAGCCTGGGCACCCGCTTTTACATGATAGCGTATGACAAATAGTATGATACTGACACTTACTGCTACTTAAATCCTTAATTCTATATATATATATATACTGAAAGACTATGAAAACGCACCACTCAGAAAATGGGTCATAATTTCTTTTTAAAGAATTAAAAAGCTCTGAATGTTACAAATTACAAGTAGCAGAACATTGTAAGTGTAAAAATCAAACAACTGCTACAATTGTTTAAATTGAATGTTTTTGTATGTATTGATGAATTCATTACTCGATAAAAGAGAAATATACAATTTGATTACAAACATTTTTTTCATAACGGGAGATAATGGTCCTCCTATACCAATGACTTCTGGAGATATACACATTGATTTCCGGAACCTGTCACGCAAATGAAGCAGCCGTATATGACGGTCTTAGGTTGGCGTTGTAACGCCTTGCACGTCAGGTCACGGTGATCCCGGGTGAAACCAGTTTGTCTAAACCTTACATCTAATCGTGTAATTGTCGTATGGTGAAAATTGCATAATTTGGCTATGTCTGCCGGAAATACTGGCTGTTAAAACACCTATGACTTGGTTGCGCTGATTATTCCAAAAGTCTAGGCACTGTAGATTTCTAACGGTCAACGCTAGCTAAAGAAATGGCATAGATTCTCAAATGTGCTATTATGTAAAGGAATATTTTGTAAAAGAATCACGGATTACCATATTATCGCTACTTTGAGGCGAAAAATACGCATTTTACCATTTTGGCATTTGGCACAATTGTCAGGTGTCGTTGCATTAAAAACAATATGGAAACATATAAAGGTCACGATTGTAAATGACATAATTACATTTCCACATAAATAATTGACTGGAAACCAAACATATGCCACAAAAACAAGTGGTGCGTTTTCATAGTCTTTCAGTATATATTATAATTAAATTAATTCCAGTAAACTGATGTCATCATGAGGTAATTTGGCAGGTACAATACTATTAATAGAATACATTATGGTGTGACAATGTATGTGCGTGATTACTCACGTCTATTCCTGTAACACAACACCCCGGCATCGAACCCGGACCATCTCCGATTTGTGCAAACTTCATTTCCCATTGGACAATCAAACAGGGAAGTCTCAGTGCCATTGCACGTGACCTGTGAGAAGTGGTAGGGCCCGAGCCCCCTGTCTCCGTACTGGTAGCTGACACCCCCTGCCATCCCCAGCTGACGACACACCACCCCAGCGTCCACGTCGTCCCAGTAGTTCTCGCAAATCTTTCCCCGGACTCCTGACATGGTCACCATGACCCTCCCCGTGATGGAAGCATAGGGTGCCGGACCTCCCACCAGAGTGATGGACTTTTCTGAAATATATATATGGTTAACATTACGTGAAGGCTGGCGTAGATACTAGATAGCGTGTAATATGTTTATATGCTACCTGATTCAATGTTTGAACAAAACATAAGTGAGATTATAAAAATTAAAATTAAAAAAGGAGATTATGACCTTCATGTGTGAATGATTGAACTAGCGTAAACCCCCTGATTAGCATCCAGTATTCGGAGAAGTACAGTAAGAGAGTGTTGTTCAAATGTCATCGTGTGTGCTCCATACAACGTTGAATCTGTCTGTGGAAGTTGACTCACTTTTTCTTAAATGTATTTTATATACATTTTCAAACTAAGAAAACCGTGGTCATGGTGGTACCTGTGCTGATTGTTCCATTGTAACAGTGAGCAGAAGCATATCCTCCTCCAGATCTAAAGTTACATACACCCGTGGTTTGAATGCAATCCAATATGGACGTTTCAGCTCCTGTACAGGTGATGTTGCTGCCGTAGTAGTAGACGGAAGCTATGCCAAAGGATCCGAATGTCAACGCCAGTCCTTTCTGGAAGCCGAGTTCAGAGCATACAACTCCAGCTGCCGTGTCGTCGAATCCTGTCCCACACAGAAGTCTCCATGTATTACGCTGTGAGGTGAAGACAGAAACAATTCCGTGACTGTGATCTCCTCTGAGTAGCCTGACTGAAACACAGTATGTCGCGTTGTATGACATGTAATGCCCATGAAGTGGCAATGTGGAAGCGATGGATGTCATTCAAACAGTTTTGGAAGAAATACAAAGGGGAGTGTATTGTTCAAGTGCCATCCTACTGTGGGTTAAGTGAAGAGAAGGCGGGTTGGCAAGGAAAGCATCGAGGCAGTCTAGGATGGAACGAACTGTAGACTGATGTTAGATAACAGCATCTTCAATTACTATTTATCGTTATGATCTTAGTTGGTCTTAATTTATGAAAAAAATACTACCTTTGATATCAATGTCCATAGTAATTCCAGATGTTTGATAGAAGAAGTTAGATAACAGAAGATTTACCTTCGTTGAAACATGTGACAGAGGCATCTTTAGAGTGATTCGCACATGTATCTAGACCCGTCTTCCATCCACTGTTTCTGCAGCTCCATATTCCCCGTTCCCTGCCCGCGCACTGCACATTGTCCAGATAGATAGGACCACTTCCGGAACCGTAGTAGGACCCTAATACAGAAGCAACACGGTGATGAACTATCTTTCCCTAAATGTTTTATGATTATTGTTTCATGAAAATAGTCGTCGTCGAAATAGTAGTGGTAGTAGTAGCAGAAGGAGGAGGTGGGAAGAAGAAGGGAGCAATACCATCAGTCGTGGAACGATATTATAGGAGGAACGATTACTGTCAACAGGATCATCGAAATGTGTTCGGAAGGAGAATGTCAAATAGTTGTATCAGTGACAGCTGGACTATATGATTTGTCTTTGAGTAGCGTACCTGCGAGAGGACTTCCTCCCCGGTAGCCAAGTTGTCTGCATACCACACTCGCGTCTCTGTAACTCCAACCGGTGTCACAAATAGTGCCAGTCACCCCTTCGTATGTTATTTCGACCCGTCCATAGCGACTTCCGCCATCTGCTAGTGTTAATGTCAGCCCTCCTGCACGATCAAATTTATGAAAGGATTAAATGTTCAGAGAACAGTTTGCATATATAAAAAAATTAAATTTGCAATTTTCAAATTTACTTGAAGCATTGTACTCCAAAGCGCAATATGTTCTTTGTTCATTGTCCCTTATAATCTATGACGTAGACAAGTGCAAAATTTGCCAGGTTGGCAGATGATGATCAATATCGTTGCCATTATTGGAAAGAGTAAATCGGGATAGGATTACAACTTACTTGTTCTGTAACAGAGAACACTGATGGCTTCACAATGTCTGATAGGTATCCCCCATTCACCGACCACGCATTGCTCTAGACTTGTCTCCGAGCCAGTACAGTTGACGGATGAGATCCACACGGGGAGGTCACTCCTGTCATCTATCCTGCCAAAGGTCACGCCTCCCTGGAAGCCCAATTGACGGCAGGCGGTGGTGCTAGCGTTCCTCGTCCAGCTGTCGTCGTCCGTGCAGACTTTACCACGTACACCCATCCGGGTCACCTCCAACACGCCTACACCGGAACCGGAAGTTGTGTTCACCAGACGAACGGTAACTCCTGTTGAATTGTGGAGACATTCTTTGATCATTTGGTGCAAAATATAGCTCAAATACCTTCAGGAATGCATACTTGAATAACCTTGCAAAGTTGATACCTCTGTTCAGATCTCCAGTTGAACACGCTCATCACTAAAGCTATGGTCCCATAAAGCCTGCGTTGGTATAAGATGGGCTACGATGGTATAATCGTGGACTATTGTGGAGCCCAACCTGTGTCGACGTACGATGTTGTGGCCATATGAAGGGTTTTCGAATGACATGCTAACAGGCACGTTAAGATAATGATGTTCCAGTTAGTATCAACACGTAGTTGTATACTTACCCATATCGATTTGACTCTTGGGTTGAGAGTAGCAGATAGCAGAAGCAATTCGTCCAGATGGACACCCCGTGTCCTGTGTAACGTGTGGGCAATCCAGGACATCCGACTCCGTCCCCGAGCAGCTGAAGTTGGTTCTTGACGTCGGAGAGCGCATGTAGGGGTTGGAGACAAATGGACTCAGCTTGCTACAACACAGTCCCGAACCATCAGAATAGCCCATGGACCTGGCGGAGAGAGTAATCATGTATAGAATCTATATTATTAATATTAAAGAATATAATACCCATATTTTATATTATTCTGAAACGTATTTGGCAATTTTCAAAATAGCATAGGGTGAACAAAATAATAATAAAGAAACTAAAGAAACCACACCATTCATTACAAATGAAGAATCATGATCATTGGTCTAGGTTTCTTCAGGAAAATGTGTATACGCATTAAATATATATTTTATTAAAGTCTCTCTCATAGACAGCATAAGATTGTTCATATACTAACATTGCAATTAAAATTGTCTATGTAGGAAAGACTAATGATATATTTTAAAAAGATGAATTGTATATACATAAAATGTACAATAAAAGTCAATATTAATACTATTTATAAAGAACTAGCTGTGATGATTACATACCGACAGAGGACTGCGGCACTGGCGTCATCCCACAGCGAGTCACAGACAGGTTTCCATCCACTGACGTCACGGTATGCTACAGCTCCGAACGGTGACACCCCTCCGAACGATGTCACTGGACCGGTCAGCTTATCTGACATGTACAGACGCTGGATGTATTGTCCATATGTTGTCTACACACGTGTGGTCATCATCGAAACTCCGGCCATTATTTCTACTTCACATCACGGATGTTAAGTGATGGTTAACAAACGGCCCGAGGGCGTTACGGTATGTAATGCATGACGTTGAATGAATTAGCCCGAGGGCCGTGAAACGGAGTGCATTAGATGCTGGTAACGCCCGAGGGCCGTCTGTTAACTGTCATATATAATGACAACAATACACAAATAAAGGTTGTATACAAATTATAATATTTATATACTTTGTATGTGCAGGGGTTTTACGAGCGATTGAATGAATTGCTCGTAAAATGCCTACCGTTTGTATTCACGTACACAACTTTAGGGTAGGCTTTCGTCGGCAAGGTGGCGTAGTCGACTAGAGCGCTAGAAAGTTTGAGAGTTCGAATCCCGGCAATCGAATTTGTCTTTACAGACTTTGATTATTTTGAAATTATGTTTGCAAAAACACGTTCATGCGTTATTACATTTGCTTGCGCAATTACCAAGGATCAACACCGCACAGTGTAACTGCGCATGCGTCGGACAGAAAGTACAGTTTAGTTTAGTTTAAACATATTTTGTACCCAATCCCATTCTATTGTGAATAAAATATGTTTAAACTAAACTAAACTAAACAGAAAGTACATTCAGAAGAACTAGAAAGGAGCAGCACCCTGTCCAGAATATGCATCCAACACTGTCAATGGAACACCACCTAGGTGATTTAACTCGGTCATACTACGATAAAGAGAAGCTCGGAGTTCTAACCTTCCCCGGAAGAGGTGTAGATGAAGTCAATACTTACATGTGTCATTTGAGCACACTACTCCAGCATCTTCTTCATGTCCGCAGTCGTTGACAGTCCACCCGCTGTACAGACAGTCCGCTAGTGATGTCTCATTGCCGACACAGTCCGTGTTGTCCATGTAGATCGGACCACTGCCTCGACCGAAGAAAGCTTCATATTTTGCCTAGAAGACGACAAGCTGGTATAGCGTGTCTGTTTTAGAGATGTGCATACTGTCTTGTTTGCCGTGTGGAAACTGGATAACGTTACTTTATCAACAGTTGGCAGAAACAGAGGGAAGAGGTATGTGTGTATGTGTGCGTATGTGTGTGCAGGAAACGAGAGAGAGAGAGAGAGAGAGAGAGAGAGAGAGACAGACAGACAGAGACATAGAGAGACAGAGACAGAGACATAGACAGACAGACAGAGACACATAGATAGAGAGACAGACACATAGATAGAGAGACAGACAGAGAGAGGGGACAGACTGAGGGGACAGAAAATGAGAGAGGGAAAGAGAGAAAGAGAGAAAGAGAGAATAAATAATAAATTAAATTATTAAGAATCGGAATAATATACCTCAACGCTCCTTTTTTATTCTACTTCCACAAGACAGAATTATCACCCTTACCAGTGTTACTTTGCTGAATAAATTCCATTATATTACAATTGTTAAAACAAAGGGTGTTGATTTCTATTGAGGACGGAGACGAGCATGTTCATTGGTTTCTATTCTATTATATAGGCCTACTCATGAATTCTGCCTCTCGCTACCGTACTTACTGTTCCCCATCGATGTCCTAACATACGACACACAACCGTAGCTTCTCTGTTTCCCCATATGTCATCACACACGGTCCCCCAAACTGCTGTAGAGTTGTTTCGTATTTCCACTCTTCCAGACGCTCCATTGGGACCGTTAACAAGGCGGAGAGAGATAGCTGCAATACATTGAATGGGTCTTCACTAAACAGTGTTCACTAAGATATTCAAGATCCAATATCCATGTAGGCAAAAGACACAAGAACTTGTAAGCGGCTTACCAAACTATCCACCGTCTCAAGAGTCGTGTGAACCGTACATGGAACAGGGAACCAGTTTAGCTAAGCGGCTTACTCAGTCATGTGCTGATTGAACGCACCCCAGGCAGTGGTCAATATATTTTCCCATTATTTCCCTTTACTACTTTAAGTCATGCTGATTTATTACCGGAGTACCAAGTCCTTATGGGTTCAGTTATATAATGTAGGTGACAGTTGGAGTACCACTGATACTAGTATATATACTATGGAGAATATTTAAGTTATGACGTTTAACAGTCGCAATTGATTTATGATTAGTAATTAAATAGGTCTTTGTTTCCGAATTGGTTTAACATTATGACATTGATGATAAAAACAACAAAACATTTAATCTAAACATCTAGCATGAAGTGTTCTTTTCATATTTCAGTTTTGTATTTCCATGGACATTGGATATGTTCACATGAATCTCATTAGAAAACAGTATACTCATTAAAATACATTTACTTCACTTTTATTTCATGTGTAATAGAAATCATATAACGCTTGGAAGCAGTCTGTATTATAAAAATACGAACTAGTTATGTGCAAAAATTTGCTCTAGGCGCACATAATACATTCTCATTTGAGATTCTAAATAAAACTAAATAAAACTATAGTTACTTCTCCTTTGTCATTTATATGCGTATCATTCTTTCAAGAATACGTATAAACATACATATAATTATCAAGTAGTTTTAGTGGTAGCCAGGGGTATATGTAATGATTAATTCATATTGCAGATAGGCCTACATGTACCTCATGTTATAAAAACAAGGTGTGCACACCAAGTAACCGCCGTCGGGCAGATAGCTATCGTCTTGAAGTACATTGTGTCCTTTTAACAAAGTAAATATAGTAATCATAATAAGTAATGTATATACCGCCTAGGATCTAGACTAGCTACTTATTGGAGATGAACACACATACAAATAAACACTGAAAGGAAACGTCTACTAAAAGGCATAATATCACAGTTGATATACCTGTATAATGGACAAACCAATGTCGATCTGAGACTAATTACGTTGATTTATCCACCCAAAAGTTGTTATTTACTAATGTACTTTAGTTCCCAGTACTCGATAGTTATCAAAATATTAATAGGTTATATGAAGAAAGGGAATGTTCCGCTATTTATCGTGTGAAGGAATTGCAAGTAAACGTTGCCGTTACGTATTCTATTTTAGTCATACCGCTTTGGGTTATGTCCCCTTGCATTGGTACAATGAAGCGAATAAATATATGACCATATTCAGGTCTATCTGGGGTTTGCAGTTGAATTGTGTCTACCATACAGCGGTGGAAAGGTTTTTGGAAGTACAAATATGATATTATGTATGTCAAGTGAATGTACTTTGCAGTTGTAGCTAAGAATTACTCCAAAATGACCATACATATATGTGATAGCATGCCTTTAACTGGAGAATATGCCTGGTTGAAGATGTAAGTCATTACTAGTCGGTGGAAGGTAGCATCTTTCACTATACATCGCATACTGATACATTCCACGGAGTATGCATTCCACAGCTGCAGGGCATTACAGTAGAGGCTCTGTCGCCCATTCTCATCTCACCGTACCATGCACTAGATTACTTGATAAGTATTGTATGTATTAAACATATGCAGGCCTGGTAGATGCTTCGAGTTGTGTGCAGGATGTATGGGCTTGTGTCATCTTCAAGGTTGTGTCATCTTCAATCGTGTTCTGATCCTTCTGGCCCCGAGATTACGAAACATTTTGAGTATGATTTCATGCTCAAGCTCAGAATTTACATGACGTTTAATGAACAAAACTTTGAGATGAGTATGGAATCGTACTCAGAAAAGGTTCGTAATCTCGGGGATAGGTTGGCATTATAGAGCGTATTCGATTCAACACTCGACCTACCCTGGGGTGACGGTCGCGTGATGAAATCTTCCAATGAGGGTACTCGTATCATCATGAGTGTTTGGTCATTGGCTAATTTCATCACCATAGGGTTGGTCGAATATTTGAGACGAATACGCTCATTGAGTCCAGTATCATGTCCACGCGAGATTTTAGACTCTTTGAAACTGAGTTTCTTCACAATCGGGAAGAGCGGTCAGATGTCATAAAAATAATCGACATGATAATCTCGAAGTTTTGCTCATATTTATGGCTTACTTTTAAAGATGGTGCCTACTTTCATTGTGAACCAGGAGTGTGTTCCTGCAATCACAGATTACTACTGGCCAGGTGCCCGTTGCACGACGCTCTTGTAGGCTACAACTATTGTAACGTCAACGTATTCTATTGTGGCGGGAGCCCAGTTACAACTATTGTAGCGCTACAAGAGCGTCGTGCAACTGGCAGGTGATTGCATAGATTGGTTCCAGCTTTCATCTGAGCTGAGGCAATGCTGATACATTGTATATTATAATAACAATGTGAACATTTATATTGCGCCATATCCATGCTCATGCTCATGCTCATGCTCATAACTACGTTATTACCCGTTCAATGGATCAATGTGCACTCATTTCACTTTCTCAACTTCCTGGGGAGTATACAACCCAAGCTGCCGGTTAAGGCGCCAAAAGAATTTACATTCATAATTCCATCTCTTACAACCTATCTACAGGTATCTTACAGGTATCTTACAGGTATCTTACAACCTAGCCCTTGTCAATGGCGTTTCGTATCAATTTTTCGATTTTTAATGATTTTGACATTTTTTGAAAATGTA
>JAVCKZ010069948.1:0-27888 GCA_034780755.1 Lepetodrilus elevatus
TTACCCGTGAACCATGCTGAACAACATAATTCATCTCTGAATCAAACAGAAATTTAAGGATACGATCCTTTGTAACGGCGTATTAAGATTTTGTCTGGAGTTTTAGTCAACCTAAGGCCTAGTACTTCTGCTTGCCTATCACTGGAAGTTCTAGTTTTATGTGATATTCATCGAAATTCTAAAAATAGACATGACACACTTACAGCTCCTACTGGCTGCCTATAATTAGTAATATTGACGTAGATTTTGTCTTCATATCTGGAAATATTCAGAAAGGCATCTTCATTTGGTGTTTGATATTTATCCTCATTAACAGAAAAATCATTTGTGTAGCTAGCATTATACTAACATTTTTAGCTATTTGATGGGTCTAGTCCAACTACAACTTGCAAGATATTGCATCACAAATGTTTAGGTTTAGCAAGTTAAATTTTAAGAAACTAAATTAATGATATTGGTCTGACAGAGAAAGATCGAAGGTGCTTTGTAATTGTTTTGAGTTGTATAGCATATTGATGGAATTTATAGTTGGTTCATCATCATGTGTACTTTCCTAATTTGGGAGGTTTAAAATTATTAATATTAGATGGAAGTATTAGAACTGGAGCTGGAAGTATTCGACTATGAAATGTTCGTCGCAAATGGGTGAAAGATTCCCGCAGCGACTTTGAACTCCATATTCACTCACTCACTATGAAATGTAAGTAAATGTATTGGAATTTAGAATATGAGTAATAATTATTGGTAGATAATTGGAAGATAATATTTAAGTATTGGAAAACGAGGCAAGTAAGGGACCATGTTTGATATTAGATACTGTGAGGGCTCAACAACCTTGCCATGTGTAATTCAGTATTTCATCTTTTTTTTTCCACACCCAAACTTTCCTATTGATAGCAGACTACTGGATACATGTTACATATACTATACAGTATTCAATTTTGTAGTCCTAATTATGTCCAGTATAAGATGGTTCAAGAACTGTGTTTTTGGTGACAATGCTACAAGTATTACACTATCCTATTGTAAATCCTGACGTGAATTTCCTATATGTAGGTTCATCACGTATGGGTGAAAGATTCCCGCCGTGAAGTAAAATAACAATTCACTCACTCCTATATGGTGAGAGTGGTTCTGGAGTGCAGTAACAGACACCAAAGGTACCAGGCTTAAATCCTGCCTATGGTATCTACACCGTATATTTCCTACACAATTATTATTGTGCAGTTTCAGTATCAGCCATGGCTAATGATGCCAGTGGTACTGTACTGGGTTATTATCCCACCATCAGCAGAACGTTGAAATCTCACTGAGGTTTTATTATGCCTATAAATGCTGATAAATTTTCTATTTTCTTGCTGTTAGAAATCTAGCATTTTAACATATTTTTATAGTCAACTGTGATGATCACAGCGAAGTCATTCCTTTACACGACACTAATGTAATTCCCGTATTCCTGCATTCCCACGGAGAAGAGATGCCTGCCCATGCTTCTATGAAATCCCACAAACTCCCAACCCTATAGTAGATGACGGCCACTGATGTAAGGGTCGAACATTGTGTGAAGTATGAACCAGCATGATGTTTATGGAAAAAAACAAGCAACAAGTCATAAATTCCAGAAAGAACTTGTTTTGCTTCCAGTCATCTGTTGCCGATATGTCTCAGCTCTTTGTTGTACTGTGGTTTTAGTATTTTATGCAAACTGGTTTTGCCTTAGCTTGTTTGCTCGGATGAATCTGCTCATGTTCTTAAGAGATTGTGCAGGTTTTATCTTCAGCTATGCAGGATAACAATTGTCATTTTGGCAAAGAAATGGTACTGTGTTATTCGTATAATTAGTTGTCCATCTATTACTTTTGTAGGTTAGCTAACATTTGAGAGTACTAACATGATAGGTAATGTGAACATCACTCTACAGTTGTGAACGTTATTACACTCAAATGTTCTATAAATTGTATATATTCACACTTGAGCTGTTCATCAGTGTATGCATTGTTTCAAGTGTATTTAGTAAAGAATTCACATTAATATTGTGCTGTGTATGTTGAAGAACAATGTATGATAAAGACTGATATTCTAACCATGAAATCCATGTGTATATGGAACTGTACTAGGACCTGCGGACATGTTAACACTACATGACCAGGACGACACGGCTGTGTTTACGTACGTATCTCGCGTCCTGTATGAATGTTGCTGAGGTGCTTGCTAAGAAAGATAGAGAAGTAACAAACCCCAAAAAAAATCAAAATGTACAACAGTTCATTGTTTTGTCTTTTAATTTATTCGATTTTTTTTTTATGGGACAGGTTTTTCATTGCTATGATATTGTCGCTTGCAATGTTTGTATTTTTTTTTTATTGCTAATGTTCAGTAATTACAGCTTCATGTGTTCATTCTGCATCGTTTCCCAGCATGTGCTGCTTCCATGAAAACTTATTTCCAATGCTTGCCATTTGTACTGTAAATTACATTTTATAAGAAGACTCCACAAGGTTACAAGTGATTCTGGTCACAACAATGTATTGTATACTAAAATCCCATTGTCATACGACGTAGACGGATCAGCACAAATATCAGAAGGCATCGATTGTATATGTCCATCATTAGTTGAAATTGACTTTGTATTGCTTTCGTGATATGAATCAAATAATTTAGTTTAAAGGATATGAATTGTTTTTATGATAAACTGAATACAAATGAAATATATTTGAAACAATGTTTTTTTATGTCAGTAAATACATTTTTTATGTCAGTAAATAAATTTAAGAAAATTCTTGCAACCTTGATTGATTATTGAATTCACAGCCCATAAGATAGACTTTTCTCTGCACCTCATCGGCAGTTGAAGAAAATGTCCAATTGTAAAAATCGAGTTCTCAAAGGTTCAAGATTATTTGTTGATATTTTATAGGACGATATTTTGAAGGCATTTTCAACTTATTTTGTCTGTTTAGTATATTAATTTTTGAATAAAATGCGATTTAAATGTGTGTGGATTGTTCTGTTACATTTCATTGTAATGTATTTTAGGTAGGGTCTGTTCTCCCTAGACTTGTGGTCTATTCTTCGGACACGGACCCACTTTCTGACAGTCTTTTGATGTTTCTATAGCATTGGATGGCATGAAAACAAAAGAGAATATTTCCATACAATGTTTTATTTGCCTTTGACCATGAAATGAGCCAACAAGGGAAGGCTTGCTGCCGTCTGACAGCGAGGAGAAAATCAGTCCAACATATCGTACAACAGCAACATGCACATCAGTCTCGCAATAGTAGTTGGTGAAAATACACGCAAGTCGAGTACGTACAAATGAAAATATTCACAGCTTTAAGAAGCTATCCAAATATTTTGTTATAAAAATCTATTTCAACTAACATTTCATCAATAGAATATTTCATTGTACGACACACTGGTACTGTAGTTAAGAGCATCAGTTTTATGCCATGGTGTTACTATAGCAGGAAATGACACGACTCATTTTATGCCAGGACTACTGGGACCAGCATTTCGTAACTTGAGCCATGCCCTAATTAGGTGATCCAGTGCTAATCTGTTTACAATTAAACATGACAAAAATATTGTGTTAAATTATATTTCAATGTTAGTTTTTGGCCCCATTAATAGCATTAAATCATTTTTGGAGTAGTTAACATACACTCTGAATGCCATAAATTAAGATATCATATTTGACTAAAACGAATTGTGAATTTATTGGATAATTATACTAAATTACTAAAAATTATTGCCTTAAATAATTTTAAATGGTAGACTACTAAAATTTAGATTTAAAAATAATAAATTTAAAAATAAAAATCTGCACATGCAATGCTATTTAACCCTCTCCGTGCTGAAAGCAACAAGAGATGCCATATAAAGAGCAGTGACTGCCTAATCCAGCAGGGAGAGGGTTAAAGGTGTCTGTGAGTATGTGCTGCTGTACAACAGATTGGGTCAACTGCTCCCTATGTCCAGTAACAGCTGTCTGCTTGACCATACAAGCTTGCACCACACATTTACAATTGGTAGCTGACCACTCGCCGACGATGATACTACATTATACATGGATATGAATTGGACCTTCAAAGTCAACTGTACAAGTTTCTATGTTCAAGTATATGAATAAATACATTTAGAAATTCTAGAATGATTGTGCTCAAACATTATTTTGAGAAAGTATTAAATAGAAAAAAAAAGATCTCATAATTATCTAGAAGGAAAAAACACACCAAAAAAAACATTTGTGTTTACCATTAAAAAATAATTGAGAATTATTTTTAGTTTAATGAAAATATCAACCAATAACGGCAATATGATGAAATATGAGTTTTACAACATTTCAAGAATCTTCAAATATCATAGAAGCTCTGTATATGACTGGTCAAACGTACCAACCAACACTACAACATTGGTCAAAGTATGCTTTACGTGACAATCTCATTTACTGTGGCTGTATTTCAATGAAAGGGTCGATACTTTCTGAGAGTACCGTCTACAAATAAACCAGATGAAATGAAGTTCGTAGCACCATGGGCTCATGTACAATTATGCACATCCAATCAACACTGTGACTAACAGTAACACAGGCTCCAGAACAAACTAATGTGGCTCCTTATAAACAGTATCTTAAGAGAAGAAATCGATCGTTACTTTCTTGAGATATCTATACTATATATCATTTGTAGTGTACGCATGTCTTGAGGTAGATAATAAATAAAATACTTTTCAACATATTGTTTTCATTAGAATTTAACATTATAAGGCAATATTGAACTTATCATTTATTAGGATACTTTAATCTTATGAATGAAAAATATCCAACTTTGTATTACTGTATTAAACTACACTACTTCAAAAGAAGAAAACTGACATACAATTTCAACAAAAAGATGTATTTCCATTTCATATATAAATGGAGAATTAGTAATACATGTTACATGTACTTTTTTAGATAAGTGTTTTTTTAAGTTGCTGCAATTTTTAATAAATAATGTTTCACGTTTATTCAGAGTTTGGTGTAATTCTGAATTGTCTAAGCTAGCATTAATCAGTTTAGTGACCAAATGTCGCTGTGCACAAAAGCTGAATATTAAATATTAAATTCTGTACAATACAAATACCTATTTCGACTTCAGTAAGCTTACAAATAAACTTCAAACACACACACACACACAAAATTGTTAAGGAAACATTGAAATGATGATGATCATCAATAAATATTATCTTTTCCTGCGTGTCAAATATACAACACAAATAGCGACATTCTGATAAAAAGCACCCAGCAGTTATTTGATCCTTACAGTATTTATTTTATCCTGCAAGTAAAGGAAGCTACTCTTGACGATTTCACAGCTCTGCTATCCGCAACTAGCACCATCTAACACACCACCTAACACATCACATAAACACACCTGCTAGCTCGTTCCATACACGAAACACATTCCGGAATGCTGGGAGACTTAAAGCTTTCACAAAGCAGAATTACTTCACACGGATCATTAAATGTTCTTGGTTACTTGAAAAGTTTAAACTTTTCGAGAAATGGAAAATGAAAAAAAAATAGCAGATAGCTAATGAGGTCAATGAGATTGAAAGTATTTTGAAAATAGAATTATGGATATCATGAGATCACATGAACAACAATTAAACTATGGTACCTAGTATTGTCAGAGTCAATAATCTTTCAAACTTACAAAAAAAAACATGTAATTATTTCTTATAAAAGTGCGTAGGTAAGGATTGCAATATTAGAAAAGAGAAATTTAATATGGATATTAAAAAATAAGATATGTAAATTTTACATGGGGACAGATCAAAACAATCATAGCAATATTCATTAAATCATATTTCTATTTATGTACATTTATTCATTCATACATTCAGTATAGATTATAGGTCTATAGCGCAGTACATAATTATGATCATTTGGCTACACATCTATTGTATACACACTACAACTAGAATACTGGAAATCAAAAGCAATGTTGACTAGTGAATATTAGTAAAATGTACACTCAAGTTATCTCCCTTCAAAATCTTGCCATTATGTCGACCAACCAACACAAAATGATAATGCCCTGCCATTTTAAAAAGCAATTACATTTATTGTTTGCGTAAACATTACAAAATTTGCATTTGTGATCCATTAAATGAAAGATTAGAACATACCATTATGGTACTCAAATTTAATTTTAGGAGATTACAGAAAAGGAATTTGGAATAATAACTCTATAGAGCTAACCTTTTTTCTTATTCACATACCGTACTCATAACTTTGATGGTGGTCTACAACTTCTCTCAATAATCAATTATGAATACCATAACTGTAATTGTGACTACAGACCTGCAATAAGACAGATATGAAGCAATACTTGACGACAATGTGACTAAGCCAGAGACACTGGATACTACAATCTCACCAAGGCAAGTCTGTTCCGTCCTCAACTAAACGTGGGACGCATTTCATCAACTAAATACATGTGATAAATATTGCCCAATTAAATAGGGTAACAAATATCACCAAATAAAATGGGGGTGATAAATATTGAAATAATATAATACACGTGTTAAAATGGTTTCATATAAATTCTAATTGGAGTAAAATGATCGGATAAGGCTGGATAAATGAGAATAATGACGGTGTGTATATGACGTAATGACGGTGTGTATATGACGTAGTAAGTATAACATGCTGTACAAAAGATTGGGAAAAACCTGAGCTTAACTACATTCAAAGAGACATGTCAAAGTCTGCACAACTTTACTAGTTCTGCAGCGAGCAAACCACATTAAGTAGGATGAAAGCCTGTGACAACACCAATCAGGGCGTATTTACATTAAGTATGATGCATGGTCACGTACAGATTCGGTCAGACCGTCCGTCGTTAAATTATCCGACAAACATTTCAACATCATCATGTATACATTTGCGTAGGTAATAGCTGTTATATATCAGTGGTGAACATTTTCTGGTTGAAGTTCACATAATCCTGGAACATGCTAAATGTAAACTTGGTTAACTCTCGCCCTGCTGAATTCATCACAGAGCTGTACACGACATCTGTGGTTGCCGCCAGTAGGTAGTAACCCCTCCATGCTGGAGGCAACCGGAAATTCCCTAAAGAGCAGTCTGTGTCTAATGCAACAGGGAGAGGGTAATTACATATTTTTACCAAAATAATATGGATCTTTAACCCTCTCCCTGCTGGATTAGACACAGGCACTGCCTCCAGCATGGAGAGAGTTAAACAGATATTGTGAAATATTTGCAAATATGTTCACTACCTCTATGAATGTTGCCATATATTGGCAAGTTCGTTTGGAGAAATATAATCTTAATTAACCCTCTCCATACTGAAGGCTACCAGATGCCCTAAAGAGCAGTGCCTGTACCTACCATCAGGGAGAGGGTTAAATGCAACAAAATAAACCTAATGTTAGTCTGTAGAGAACAGCAACAAGCTTTCATTTCAGACCAACCATTTCACTCGGCAACATCGACAACCAGTTTACCATACTGTGGAACATCGACAACCAGTTTACCATACTGTGGAACATCGACAACCAGTTTACCATACTGTGGAACATCGCAGGCAAGCATATTACAATGGCAAGGAGGCATATGTTATCGTGGAACCGACGCTCTGACTAGGGTTTCATTAAAATTGTCTTGCAATATAACCTACGGTACTCACTAACCGTCACACACTAGGAAAATACTGTAGACATCAGCCATCAGACTGAATTCAGTTGGACACAGGAACATTGAGGTGGGGGGGAATTCATGATGTCTAACATGAGAACATTGACAAAAGATTTTGTTTAAAACAGCGGGTGGGATTGGAATATTGTTAAGCAAATAAAATGCCATTTGACGTTAAGAGACCTCTGACCAGCATTGAGGATATCACAGTGATGCGATGATGGGAGAAGATGAAGTCAAGCGGGGACGTGGAATTCACAAAGATTCACCATATTTACAGACAGCGACAACAACAGTCACATCCAGTCTTATGGACAATGTGATGTGAATACCGTAATTACTCTAATAATTCGAACCCTCTAATAGTTCAAACACTTAAATTAATTGCAAAAAGTTATTTATTTCTGACCCTAAAAATACGAACATGATCAATGTTTTTCAAATCCTAATGTCTAATTATTAGAACAGTCATTTAAAAAAGATTTGTTTTGTTTTTCGTTGTTTTATTTATTGAATCCTTCATTTATTTTAATTTGGTTGTCCCTAATTATATGACCACTGATCATTTAAAATTGTCCTATTTACCTAATAATTCGAACACCTACAATTTATTTAATTATTTTAACCTGTTCGAATTATTAGAGTAATTACGGTACTATGATCATCAATCGGGACTTCATCATCATTTTTTTTTAAAGATTTGAACAAAGTGGAAATCATAGCAATATCTGACATCGATATCGTTTGATTCCAACACGTAGGAATTTATATGTTCAGTGGATATCACTGTACTCGAGTCTGAGTAGTGTGTACAGACATATGCTAACAGTACAGTTAATGAACTGCATGTATATGGTAAAATGGTAAAATGGTAAACATGTGTGATAAAAGTCAAATCGATGTAGCTAATAAAGTAAACATTATTATTAAAAAATCTCAGTTAGACAATACAGGATAAGATCATGTCTAGAAATAAAATTAAATTCATAAAGAATTTAACTATGGATACAAGATCAATTCCATTTTCATAATAGGAATTCCATTTTACCAATCCTGTTAAATTGTTAAAAGACAATAAAATTTCACATAATATTTAAAAATACAAATATATCTTCACAAGCTTCAAGTAAAAAAAATATGATCCACCATTCGATTTCATAGAACAAGCATTCAATTGACATAAATATTAAAGTCGACATGAAGCTTCAGAACGTCACAGCCTTCAGCCTAGAAGCCAGTTCCTGTAAAAGGTCGAACCCTTCGAGGACTATTCCATTAAAATATTGCACACAGGATTAAGACACAAACAATTCTGAGGGTGAACAGAAAACAAATTCTATGGAGCGATTTGACAACAGCAAAATGTACCACACTTAAGCAACAATTAGAAATTACGTACTCTGTTTGATTACCAATAACATGATAGCAAAACTGAAATCCCCTTTAGTTGATTTGTTTAAACACAAAAGGGAGAATTATTATGAAACACCTTGGGCACTTTGAGATTTAGGAAATGAATATTATGAGGGACTATACACATGCTTGGATGAGAACTTAAAGCTTGTATGAAATGTCGTTAAAACTGAGTTCAGCAGTTTACAATTGGCTGAACACCGCTGGAAAATTGCTGCCCACTTGCCCAATAGTCACTCGTAGCATCCTCCTTCATTACAAGACATTTTGAAAGTATGGGACTACTGTGATCTAACTTCAAACAGTCGAACATTGTACAAACCGATCAAAATGACATGCCATAAACACCAATTCATGTAATATCAATAAGGTATGCCGTAAAATATCCTGGATTTGAAATTGAACATGCTATATGAAGCTTCTAATAAATTTGAACATAGAACCATCTTTGATATTATTCTATATTGAACACAATGTTAATGCCAAGTCTTGGAAATGGCATAATAATAATATTTAGCTTTCACAGATGTCTGTGTGTTGAATTCACTCATTTCTATTGGAAATAATGAATTTTCCTTTCATATAATCACGTATGAAGTTCTTGAATTACATTCAATAATGTACATTCTCATAATTCAAAACTGTGTTTTGCAATCTTCATATGATCCTTATGAATTCCATTCAATAATATTCATTAATTGCCATAATTACAACTTTAAAGTGTGTTTTTTTCAATTTGTCAATATTGTTCGTAATTCTGATAAATCCAGCTTGTGTTTTTCAATCTCTCAGGACACTTCATATAACAGTCTGGAATTCTATTCAACAATGTCCATTATTCTTATAATTGGAACTTCTGTTTCCTCCCAATTTCGTCGGGAGACTGCAGAAGGGATGACATCAGTCAGAGACTAGCTGTTCAGTCAGAGACCAGCTGTTCAGTCAGAGACTAGCTGTTCAGTCAGAGACCAGCTGTTTAGTCAGGATGTTCAGTCAGAGACCAGCTGTTCAGTCAAAAATTGGCTGTTCAGTCAGAAATCAGCTGTTCAGTCAGAGACCAGCTGTTCAATTAGAAGCCACTATCTGCAGGCAGCTTGAGAACACAGCTGGTCACTGGCGAGCTGGACACAGTGTAGTTAGCCTGTAGTTAGCCTGTAGTTAGCCTGTAGTTAGCCGGTGGTCTCCTGCTGTCATGACTTCTCCACGCCTAGCGACCGGGACAGAGAGGAGGTGTGGTACATGCCCTCGGAGTGGGGGCTGATGGACGCCGACCTGAACATGGCCACGTCAGAGTGAGGACTCAGTCCCCCGCCGTCTGTGTCACTTCCTGCACTCGACCTTGACCCTTCGTAGTGAGACCGCCATCTGTAGCTCCCGCCGGGGGAAATGCGGTAGTCGATGTTGTACTGAAGCAGGAAAATAATAATGATGAAATTTCATAGATACAATATTTTTTATACATTCCATTTCCAGTAAATTTGATAAATAAATCATTTAATATTTTTTTTTACATTATGATGTTAATTTTTCAATGCAAAATCGAGACTAATAGTGCATTCCCCTACATCATTATGTATTTAAATGCACTATATACAAATATTATCCACAGAATGATGGCAACTTACCTTTGTAGCACAAACGAAGCAGGTGGTGACCACTTTCGCAATGACATTCATAAGGTTTTTAGTTTCCTGGATGGTACTGTCAACCTGAAAACAGACAAACATACAGGGTGTGAGTTCTGTGTGTAGTAACACTTGACAAACAAACACACGAGTTGCCATGGCAATTCTCAAGATCCAATTTCAAAGAGTATTGATTGAGTTAGTGCTATACGTCACAGCGGAATATTTCACCCATATGCAATTCCAAAGAGCAAAGATCCCATTGGTTATTGGTTCAATGTCCAACCATCAAAAGTGGTGTGAAACAAGCAGAAAAACTGTTCAGCATCATAAAATGACAAGACAGAAACAAATATATTTCTTTTCAGTGTTTTTTGTTTTGTTTTTGCTCAGCGCCAGACTAGACCAGTAGCTAGACTAGATCCTAGACACTATATAAATTACTTATTATTATTAGTAGTAAAAGGACACCGGCTCCCTGACCTTGTTGAAGGTGGGGGTCTTCCCGAAGGTAGGCGCCTTCAGTCTGAGAGCCAGCTGCTGACAGTAGACAGGAACTCGGTCCAGGTACACCAGCAGCTCCTCCTTCTGATGGCAGCCCGGAACCTGCAGCAAACACAGCAACATCCAGTATCACTGTAGTCTTATATAGTTAGCTAAGTCAACCTTCTACAGCAAACACAGCAACATCCAGTATCACCGTAGTCTTAGTCAGGTCAACCTTCTACAGCCAACACAGCAATGCTTCAGTGCACTGCAGTCTTAGTCATATCAACCTTCTATAGATGCCTGTTCAGAACAGTGCACTCTGATATTTATATTCTAATGGTAAATAGTCATCTGTACACACAATAGAGTGAGTGATGGAATTACATGTAACAAGATTTCAATGAACTGAACAGTGCTTAGATCAACATGGAAATTTTCCTAGAATCTGAGTGACCACAACAATACAAGTTCTACTCCCTCGGCGACGATCAATGAGTCCTCTTACCCTCTGAGCGAATCCCATGACAGTTTTGTACAGCTTGTTTCCCTCCTCGGCGAAGAAGTCCGCCTGCACAAAGAGGTCCTGCGTGGTCTTTAGAGGTCCCTCCCCACGGGTGAACAGGTACATGGCGAATGCCATGCTGGACATGTTCTTGGCGCGCTTCACGATGTCGTTGTCTGGCTCCTCCCACTTGTCAGCCTCCGCATCCATCTCTGACGTGATCAGCTTCATCTCCAGACCCAGCTTGGCGATCTTGGCCTGCTCCTGGTGGGGAGAAATACAGAGCCAGAGTTTACATGCTGCACGGCGAGGCGCTCTTATAGTTTGGCATGAAATGCATTGACCCCCATATTTTGTAGATTATCTTGGTAAATACTTCATGGAATGAAAAACGAAAAAAATAAATCCATTTTCTTATTTCAAATATTGCACCAGTAATAAAATATCTGTTTATATAACGATCACCAAATATTTTGAGTAAGTATTATTTTATGCAGAGGGACGACATTCGAAAGAAGGAACTGGCTAATAGGCTGAATTTTGCACGAGCGGGTGTGTGAAGAAGAGCATCAGCATGTGCAAATCGACAGTATGTACAGTATATTATCATGATTATTCATTTTTATTTTATTTTTTTAATTGGGGTTTAGAGTTGCTTTCAAGATTCTTTCACTCATTGCTTGTCAGTCTAGTGCAGGATGAAACCCACATCTGTAACACTGGCTAGTATTGACAGATCAAGGATAACTGCGTTGCCACACTACAGACAGTGCATCCTATCAATATTGCATCAGAAAGGTAACTTTTGTGAACATTGATGCCGGGCCCCCAGGGCAGGCTTTGAATAAAAGATACAAATTAAAGTTGACAAGTTCTACACTAATTGTTAGTGTACTGGGTTGACTATGGTATATACTTAGACAACAAGCAATGGTTGGGATTCTTTTTTACTATCCGGCATAACTCCAAGTTAATTATCGTACTATTAGTAGAGGGCGAACCGAACATGCAATGCTCAATCAGTCAGCTAGGTTCCTAACGAGGAGTTAACTCAGGCAAGGTAAATACCTCAGCATCCAACTTGGCAGGTCGGAATGACCTCGCTGTCGTCCCGTGTTTCTGGAAAACAGAAACAAAAATCAGCATAGGAATATGAAGGAGATGGAATAGGATAGACAAGTAGTGACTGAGTATATGATGACAAATGTATGCCTCATTAGTCATTACCTACAAAATAACTGAATGTTTGTACAGTGAAATAGATGAAAGTTAATATTGATGGAATACGAAAAGGATTGAAAGGTTACATATTGTAGTTGTGAAATGAAAATAGTTTAAATAGGGGATATACCATAATTGAAAGGTTAATTGGTTGACGGATAATTGGTCACAGTTAAAGCAATACTGTGATACTTCCTTGTAAAGTAGCTAGGATTCATCAAATACCATATCCATTCATACGTGATTCATTAGAATGTTTATGTTGGTGTTGAATGGTAGATACACATAGAGTCCACTGATACATGACAGTGAGCACAACACTCAAAGTAGAAACAAGAAAGTATAAAATATAAATGTATTTCACTGGAAGGGTGACGGAGTACCTGCTTCATACTCAATACACTATTTTAATTAGTGCAGAAGTTGGATATGTTGATGAACAATGACATTATAAAAAATGGTTGTCAAATTTGTTCATTATATTGATTTTATAAATAATGAAACTTAACCAAAATAATTTGCGCATGAGAACATCTAATCAGGAACAAATATAATAAAGAGATACAGTATTACACGTCTGAGGCTCACTTGAAACTTTCCAATACTGTGATGATGTCTTCACTAAACATTAGCATTCTGACAGATCACTGAGAATTACCCACTTTTCAGGGATGATTAAAATTCAGAACCAATCTTACAAGTACAGTGTACTTGAATCAGAATTTATCTATTTTCGTTATCTTGGTGCCAAAATTTACAAAAACCGACAATATTTCCCTTATATTTCATACCTGTGTGAAAAGTTTAAATATAAATGTACAACGTATTTTTAAGTATGATCAAGTAATGTCAGATCAGGACAGCATTGGTAAGCAGGTGAATGATAATTCAATCTTGGACCCAATTATCTCAGACATGCAGACTATAACATTAGCTCATTAGTCCTGTGAACAAAATGAGGTCACATACTACATCTGCAAACAAGCATGCAAGTCGAAGAAAATTAAACAATCTCATAGTACTTATTGGTGATCAAATGGTATTTAATATATGGAAAAATCAACGATAAAAATATTTGAAATGTTCGATAGAGTGCATAGCTAAAATTACAGTATTACAGTATATGTGCACTCAGACATACATGTGACAGTAGACACAAACTTGACATTTATACAACTTGTAGACTTACCTGTGGCGGGGTCGAGCTCTATTATAGGCAGTGAGAATATGACAAAATGTTAGCTTGTTTAAAGTCTTATTATGAGGCTTAACTGCAGAGGAATATCAAGGCTACAGACTGGTCACCGAGGATCAAAGTAACTATGATTATATAGATGCTATAGAGGTATCATTCCCTACCATGCATACCTGAAACAAAATACTATAATATCTCAAACACTATCAAATATGCTTTGATCTTAAAAACTATCAATTATTTGTTGAATTATGAACCATGCCCAAACTATCACTACTCACACTAAGTAAATATGTCTACATTTGGTAACGATGATGCTCAATACTAACACGATTCCTTTAGCAAAGTTCAATACTACAAAAGCATGGCAGAATTGCCTCCCTTGATGAGAACTCACCCCAGGCCGAGGTAAAGAGAGGTAGACCGGTTTGTCCATCCGGCCCTGACACACGTCATTGACCTCCTTCACCAAGATGGACAGGTCGTTGATCTGGGACTTCCAGGAATCTCCGAAGACCTCCAGGTTCTCCTTGGCGACCTTGCTGCCCGGGTACTGTGCCAGTGTCTGCGCCGCGTACAGAGTCTGTAACACAGGACACAGTGCCGTAATAGGCAGGGACAGTTACACCATTAGTACAGTCTATGACACAGTGCTACAGTCTTGTGCAACACTTAGGGGTACCTGGCGTCATGTCTAACTCACCAGTGGGCCAATACAGTGCAGGAAGGACTCGTTATGTTCGGCTGTGATCACCAGTGGGTCGGTGGAAGCAAGATGTCGCAGCAGTTTACACACCTGAATAACAGAACAACAGTGACAGACTTCATTAGTGATGCAGTATACTTGCCAATACCAGGCACACTGCCTCCTACAGCTGACAGTCACACACTGCCTCCTACAGCTGACAGCACTGTGCTTTTTTTTGCCTTGCCGGCAAGGTGTGCCGGGTGCCGTTTGAGTTACTTCCGGCGGCTAGACTGCTTGGGCGTTTTCGATTATATTATCTTCGTTGTCGGATAAATTCATGACGACACCACACACTCTGACAACGATCCGCAGCATTCTATTTAGAAATCGTCGTGCTCCGACAACAAAATTGAAAATGCCCTTATTTGTACCCTCGCCGTATGTGATATGCGCATGCATCTTTCCCAAAGCGTACGTCGGCAAAAAGAGTTATGGAGCAGCCCTAATGACACACCGCCTCCCACAGCTGACAGTCACACACGGCCTCCTCCAGCTGACAGTCACACACAGCCTCCCACAGACTCTCACCTCCTCCAGCTGCTCCTGGTGCTCCTCAAACTTGATGCCGAGTTCCTCCACCTGGTCCACGTCTCCCGACATCCCGGCCTCGCGCAGACCCTGCAGCAGTTCGTGGTCCTCGTTCATCTTGAACAGCTCCGATGCCTGGTCCATTGCTGTGTCCAGCAGCTAGTAGAGGACAGAGACAGACATAGGTCATAACACAGCACATCTCTGTCAATAACATATGGCATCAGAAGCTAACCGACAATATAATGTTCAAGACAGCAAACATCAACGAAATCCAATAAAATTTACATATTTCAACACTAGACATACATACCTGTTTCCTTAGAGTTTTGGATGCTTCAATGGTTTTCAAAATGGCAGTTTCTAACTCTTGTGTTGGAGTCAAGGTGTCCTTGGTGTTCTGAAAGTAGACGGAAACAGGGGCCAAGATTACGAACCTTCTGAGTACGATTTCATACTCAACTCAGAATGTTGTTCATAAAACGTCATGTGACGTCATAATCTGAGCACAAAAACGTACTCCTGTGAGTAGGGCTATGACATCACATGACGTTTTATGAACAGGGCCTTGAGTAGAGTACTGAGTAGAGTATGGGAAAAGTTTCGTAATCTCGGGGCATGGTTACCCAACCATTCCTTCGAGGAGATCAGCGGTGCATCCAGACTGCACTACATTTCTCTACACTACACTACGCTACCTTTCTGCAAAGTAGTGGTTGGCTGAACATGTTCGTAGCTGGAAATCGGACAAGAGTGGTAACAAAATGTGGTTAAAAACGCAGCAAACAGTATACATATGTGGGCTTATTAAAGCCTAAGAGTAAGACATATAACATATAACAATCAATCTACTATTCTACTAATCAATATCTTCCACGCAGCTCTTGGGTACTTTTCATCTCAATCGTGGTACTGCAAGTTTCACCTCTCCTAGCACTACGATTACTCCAAGGAACAGGAACCTTGTTGTCTCCTTCAGTTCTAAGGACAACCTGGAAAGAGTTTCATACCTGTACTGAACCCGCGTGTCCGTGGCGACAATCTCCTCTCTCTGAATGCCACTCATTGCGATGGTAAGCACCACACGGAACGTGTTCTGGTACCAGCTGACAGGGACGTTGCTGAAAACAGAACACACAGCTGTCGAGACAATCCAGCAAATAACAGGATACTAGGCTTCAGGGTTCAGGGTAGCCTTTCACACAGTCCTCTTATCCGCAAAGAGGACATAGCGCTCTTTTTGCAGTGCATTAGCCATTGGCAAGGAGAGCGTTAGTGTCTCTTAGTGGATAAGAAACCTTCATGAAAGGATACCCTGGCCGGCATTTCATTGAAAATCGTACATCCAGAATCGAGTAAATCAAGGTTTGCATCAATTCCTCAGGAGGAAAAAGAATGGCTCAAGCCCTGACTGTTTGCTTACATGCAGGCGTAAACTACACCTGTCATCCTGGACCAAGATCCTATGTCTGTTGTGCATCTTCCTTCAGCTCCGTCCAGACCACATGGTCCATTGTCTCCTGTATGTCTGTGTCTCCTGTGTGTGTCTCATATACATCTGTCTCCTGTATGTCTGTGTGTCTGCTATACCTCTGTGTCTCGTGTACATATGTGTCTCCTGTATGTCTGTGTCTATGTCTCATGCACATCTATGTCTCATGTACATCTGTCTCTTGTATGTGTGTCTTGTGTACATATTCGTCTCCTGTATGTTTGCCTGTCTCCTGTACATCAGTGTCTCCTGTACATCAGTGTCTACTGTACGTCAGTGTCTATTGTACGTCAGTGTCTCCTGTACGTGTGTGTCTCCTGTACGTGTGTCTCCTGTACATCAGTGTCTACTGTAAGTGTGTGTCTCCTGTACATCAGTGTCTCCTGTACATCAGTGTCTACTGTACATGTGTGTCTCCTGTACATCTGTATCTCCTGTATGTGTGTCTCCTGTACATCAGTGTCTACTGTACGTGTGTGTCTCCTGTACATCTGTATCTCTTGTATGTGTGTGTCTCCTGTACATCAGTGTCTACTGTACGTCAGTGTCTCCTGTACGTCCGCCGTGCACTCACCTGGTGTTCTGTGTCTCCTCCTTCAGGTCCATCCTGACCACGTGGTCGAGTGTCTGCTGTGCAGGGACGCGGACCGCGATGGCCGACTCCAGGTCCTGACACAGTCGCCGTGTCTTCGTGTCCAGAGGGTTCTCAAGTACGCTGTAGAGAGCAGACAACACACTTGCAAAAGTCCACATTATTAAAGCTACCATTCTGAGGAATCGAGCCAGTTCCCATAAATATATCATTAGGCCGAATCTTTATTCCAGTCTCCAGTGCTAGGACAAAAGCATCTCTCTCTCACTCTCAAATTGTGAATAAATTATTTATTGACGGCCAGTTTCTGCAGGTTGAAGTTGGTTATGTACCCTTGTAAGGGTTATGTCCCCTGGTATGGTGGCGCCACCTACCTGTGAAGTACTAGCACCAGTCTGTGCTCCAGGAGAAGGGTGCGATTCTTACGACTGGCCTCCGACAGACACTGACATAACACAGCTGCTTGGTGGATGCACTGAAATACACAGCATTCACTGTTAGAACCCTACACACACAAACAAAACAAAACAAAACACATACATTATGTGTAGTTCATAAGCTTATAATGTTATATGTAGGGTTTTCCCTGAAGTGAAGATTTGGGAATCAAAATTATGACTCAAATTATATTAGATAATATTCACCATTATTTTGTATCCCTATACAGTAAATTGTAGTGATCTTTGGCTTCCAGGGAACCACTGAGGTTTTGAGTGTCAGGGAAAACTATGACAATGTGAGATTAATATAATCACACCTACCTCACAATATAATCACACCTACATGACAACACAATCACTCCTACATGACAACACAAGCACACCTACCTGACAACACAATCACACCTACACACCTACCTGACAACACAACCCTACCTGACAACACAATCACACCTACCTGACAACACGCAGATTGTTCCATCACTCCTATCACAGCATCCAACATGGAGTCTCTCTTCAACTCAGAGTGACAACTGGTCGTGGAAGAAATGGAAGAAAAACATAAAATGAGCAACCAATTTTGGCAGAATCTCAAAAGTCAATGCATTTCGTCATACTTTACTAGTAAGTGCATAGTAATATTCTAATGGTTGACAGTACGGGAAAACTTTGGCAAACTGCCAAAGAAATATTAACATAAACAGCTGATTGTCGTACCTCTCCCACGTGGCCAGACTTGCTAGGAATGTCAGTGCCGCCTCAATGACGTCGTGACAGACCCCGGGCGTCAGCTGGTTCTGAGCTTTCCGACACACGTCTGTACTCTTCACGTCGCCACATGCACTGGAGTTGGAGAAAAAACAATGGATAATGCTTCGTGTATTTGTTTTGTTTTTGTATTGGGGTTTAGTCACTTTCTAGATTCTTTCACTAATATCATGACTTGTCAGTTTAGGGCAGGAGGAAACCTGCAACATCTGTAGCACTGAATGTTGCAGTAAACTCGCGTCTTGGTAATCCAAGGGCTAATATTGGCATCATTACTTATACTTTACATGAAGAAAGAATGCTGGTGTGAATGTTTAGATGAAATAAATTTGCAAAATAATACCAGCAGAAAAATAAATTTGTTCTGGTAGTGTACCATCAATATAATGAACCTTCAATGCTCCCCGGATTCAGACATACAATGGGGGTTAGGCCCTCTGGCCTTTTCTAAAATTAAAAAATACAACACAAATACAACTTCTACTATTCTGTAATACAAACTATTTTCTTGAGTATACCTTTCATTCCCTCGTATAATGCTTGACAATGCATGGAATGAAAGACTCTGTATCTGCAAGAAATAAATAAAATATATAAATGTCATAAGTAATGTCAATTGGGTAGAATGTTATTTTTCCAAAAGAAATAGTTTAAATACACAGTATCAGTGTCAAGTTATCAACACACCTCTGGGCTCTGTGTCAGGTCCAGAAGATCACATTGGGCACAATGTTATTTTTCCAAAGGAAATACACAATATATTTGCAATGTTATTATTCAGTGTTAGAAATTGAGGTCATAATGTTGAGGTACCTCTGGGTTCTGTGTGAGGTCCAGCAGGTCACACAATGTCATCACAGCATCCACCTCTTCAAAGGCAGACTTGAAACTGCAATAAATAGCAGTGTATGATAGCAGTCGCTAGAACGCCAATGTCAAACATGAGTAATACAACTGCAGTGTTCGAATTAATAAGGGGTTCGGGGGTCATTTGAAAATCTGCAATGTTAAAGGTATCTGTGTGACCCTCTGAAAATTACAGATTTTACCATTCCTATGGAGAATGACCTCCTCATTATTTTCATTATTTCGAACACTGCAACTGTTTTTTGTATTGGGTTTATACCTGCTTTCAAGATTCTTTAACATATATCATGGCTTGTCAGTTTAGGGCAGGAGGAAATGTTTCAGTAGAGAAATATAGGCACCAGTAAGAGTTCATCTCAGACATTTTATTTCCAGTATAAATACAGGTGTAGTTATTAATACTATTGCCATGAATTGCTGCTACATATCTGTACCTTGCCACCGTTATTAGACGGGAAATTGCCTTGGCAGCTTGCTTGTGTAATGCCGGGAAATTACTCTGTAAATAAATGATTCAATAAAATAAAAGTAATTTTGCAAGTGATCATTTATTTAGGGTTGATATCCACTTTCAAGATTTTTCTATTTATATTACGGCTTATCAGCTTAGGGCAGGAGGAAACCTGCAACATCCATAGCACTGAATATTGCAATAAACCTGCACATATCGACTGGTACTGACAGACCAAGGATGATATCTGCATTGACAAGATACAGACCACTCATCTTATTATGACTGCATCAGAAAGGTAACTTTTGCGAATATTGATGCAGGACTCCTGTCGATGGAATTAAAACCTAAAGTCCAACAGTCTACCATTGCGCTAGCACCCGCCTCTCAAATTAAAAAATTCCGATTGATATTTAGTTTGACGTTTTTGTAATCAACAGTTTAAGTCATCTTGCTCCCTCCAATAAAATATGCACCATATACAATAGGATCCAAGTCAGTCACCCAGTCACCCAGTGACATTGTCACCTCGTGTACACACCTGCTCTAAACACCTAACCAGCATCCTGGGCAGATTCTGTTCTCTGGCTTCGTCACAAATACTGAAAAGGTGTGAACAGCATCTGTGATGATTAACTGATTTATGGTTTAACATGATTTGATATACTACTACTACTACTACTACTACTAATAATAATAATAAAAATAAAAAATAAAAATAAGAATAAATTAATAGGAATTAAATATAATAACATAGTAATAATAATAATAAAAATGAATAATAATAAATTAAATAGGAATTTAAAAAATATATTATAATAATAATAATAATAATAATAATATACAAATAATAATAAAAGTAATAAGATAATAATGTAACATCCTATACTATAAGTGCCTACCATGGTGACACGAGGATGGCCAGCGTGAGAGACTCCATGATGAGCTGGTGACAGTCCAGTTGGGGCAGATAACCCACCAGCCGACAGACTGCCGCCACGGCTCCAGAGGATACCATTACCTCCGCGTTGCTGAGACGACACAAAGGAAAAAAGTCACGAATAATTATTTTGAGGATAAAACCTTTGGCTTCGAAGTCAAAATGTTCTACCACTGCACTATCACTAGCCCAAATATTTTATTGATTTTTAAAAGTTTTATTATTTAAAAAATTATTTTTATTTATTTATATAAAATACACAAAATAACCTGTGCGACCTATTAGTTACCTTTTAGTTCTGCTCTGTGAGATGACAACACTGGAAACCTCTTCGCTCTGTTTGATACGGACACTATCGTTCTGGAACAGAGATCCACCCAGGTAACAAACCATCCACAATCACTTCCATAGACGTAGAATTGTTTTCTACTTGGTAAAGTCATTACCACCCTGGTTCCTGCACTACCACCCCAAACACACAACCTCATCACCAAACACCCACCCACCACACCCTGTGACCCTACCCACTTGCCACACCCCTTTAACTCTCTCCATGTTGAAGGCAACCAGAGATGCCCTAAAGAGCATTGCCTATGCCAAATCCAGCATGGAGAGGGTTAAGCAGTGATGATAATGCATTGTGTTTTCAGCTGAACCAGTTAGGATCTAGGGGCCGCCAGGTTTACAGGCATGGCAATTTTCCGCGGATCCGTGGAAATCCACCGATTTAATTTTCCCAATCGTCTGTTTCAATGCCTAGATTTACGAGATCAACCCTGGAGCCTCAAAAGCCACGGATCTGCAGAAAATTATCATCCCTGTTCAAGACAACACATGGCAAGGTGTATACATATCTGACCTCTCCCCAGTAGATGGCCGAGCAGAGGTCGACAACTTTGTGGGCGGGACTGGTGTACACCTTGCGAGTCATCGACACTGGTCTGGGCATCAACTCCTAAAAACAAAACAAAAATATTAGAAAAGCATAGATTGGAACATCTTTTTATCATAATCAAGCTATGCTTGCCGGATTGAAATTATGTATTTATGAAATACACCAAGACTGGAAGATATGGGACATGTTTCCTTACCTTGAGACTGGATGACGTGGCGTATCCCTTCCACACCAGTTCCTGGGCGAGCTGGATGTCGACGGCCGTCGTAGTGTCGTAGATGTCGATCGTGTACTTGTGCGCGCCAATGAAAGTAGCTTCACTCTTGGAGATTACCTGTGGAGCAATCATTTTTATTGTTTTTAATTACATTTTTATTAATTGTGTTTTAGAGCTGCTTTAAAGATTCTTTCACACTTCCTCAGGTAAAATATGAAATAAGCAATGTACATCTTTTGCTTTACCAAGAACTAACAAAAACTTCTTAGCTTTTTCTGCAGAAGCTCCGTTTTTGTAACCACTTATAATTATTTACCAAATAGCTAAAGACGAAAATACCTTGATAACCAATTTCTTCTTCTCTCCAGTAAGAAAGTGGGTCATGTCCCACAGTGCGTCTTCGCTGTTGCGGTCCCAGTTATCTCCCTTTGGTGTGACGAAGGCCAGTTTGCACTCGATGGCCTGACTGGGGAGGCCCGTGTATTTGTCTGGCAAGGGGCGGAGTCTATCTGTCGTCAGGCTGTCATGATCACCAAAGTCGCAGAAGAAAACGCAGTACGTCTTGTCAGGAAGTGTCTCCACAATTTGAGCTCGATACCACCTGAAGGATTGTACAAAATATATATTTTTTGTTTTTTAATTGGGGTTTAGAGTCACTTTCTAGATTCTTTCACTAATATCAGGTTTCAGTTTAGGTCAGAAGGAAACCCGCAACAACCGTAGCGGTAAACCTGCAAGCAACGGCTGTGCAAAATTAGTGTAGGCCTTTAAAACCATGCAAGTGAGAAGTATATCTTATAATTTGTGAGAGATTGCTTAATAAAAATAATTAAGAATTTATTTCATCATCGAAAAAGTTCATAGGCAATAATAATTAGCCAATCAGTGAGGACCATGAATAATCAGCCAATGAGTGATGGCCTAGCATAATCAGCCAATCAGTGTGGGCATCGATTAATCAGCCAATCAGGAGTCATTAATAATCAGCCGATCAGTAGGAGGGCCTTGAATAATCAGCCAATCAGTGACAGCTTACTTTTCATCCTCAGTGAACTGAGCCAGACAGAAGGCTCCAGAGTTCAGTTTTAATTCCTTGTCGAATTTCATCTCTCCACTCGCCATCAGCTCGTTAATTTCGTCTAGCATTTCTTCAAATCTAGAATGAAATGAAAGCATTTCTCTCCCAGTTTTTATTTATTTAATTTTTAAAACATTTCTTAACCCTAAACAAATAGTAGAGCATAGAAATTGGATTGGTCACTAGTCATGTGGTGTACATTTCACGAAAGGGGTGTGTATTTACACGACATAAATTACGGGGATTTGCTTGTATTACGTCATTTACGTTGATTGTATTACATGTATACACCCCTTTCTTGAAACACAGCCCTGTTGAAAAGCCATCAATGAATTAAAGCAGGTACAATGCAGAGTGAAGATGCGTCAAATATGTTATTGGGAAAAGGGAAGTTACTCTATTTTTTTACATCACTTTACAACTGCTATACCCACCTTTGTCTAAATTTATTTGTATTCAATAATAATATTAATAATAATAATAATAAGTAATTATATATGTGCATAACATTCATACGGTCAAGCTAAATAAAGTACCAGATTTCTGGTTCTATATACCTCCCAGAAGGTATCATATGACAATGATCATGAAGCCATATAGGCGCTATTGAATCAAAGCCAGGAAGAGATACTCACTCCTTGATGTTCTCCTGGCGCTGCACGTGGATCAGTTCCGGCGTTCCGACGGCCGACACAAAGATGTCGTGGTATTCCTGATCGTCCGGCAGAGTGTCTGTATCCAGCGTCTTCTCGTACCTAGTTACGAAATTATACTTAAAAAAATGTGAGATTGTACTTAGAGTAGCCTTCAAGATTATTTCACTTACATCATGGCTTGTCAGTTTAAGGTAGAAATTACCTTTTAGTAGTCTTTATTTAGGAAACACTACATACATATTACATAGGTGAAAGATGAAATTTTGAAAAACCGGAAGAAAAAATTTGAGATTTAAGGAATGAAATTGGTTAAAAATGTTTTTCCTGGGAATGAAAATGACTTTGACAATCAATCGAAACCCGGAAAAAAACCACGGGAAATCTGGCATGCGACGGAAAAATGTCAGCCATGTTATTGTACAAAAACAATGTTCTGGTATGAATATCTACAACTGTATGTGGCGCTGTGGCCCCTCCCCCTATGGCCTGAGTGACAGCTGTACTCACTTGTCGCCACTGAGGTACTTGTTCAGCAGCTGCTTGGGCACCTCCAGCTTACACTCCTGGCACAGCTTGTACAACCTGGCAATGTGCTGTAGTGCAGAGTGTGTACAACAAAAAACTGTTTAACAAATGTGTTACCAAATGGGCATTATTCTTTGTAGTAAAATACATTACGTGTAATGAAAGTTTCTATTAAATTACTTTCCAAGAATATTACATAAACATTCAAATACATGACTGGGAAGTCTAAACGAAATCACTTTGAAGACTGTAACGATGTCCGACAGCTGGAGAATGTACAGACCTGGGGGTTGTTGGTTCCCAGTCCACGTTTGAGCAGCTCGTCTCGGACACGCATGGTGTTGGTGGTCACTCTGATAGCGTCCAGCTTCTCACGCTGGACAATTGGGTCCATCCACAGAGTATTGCCCAGGCTACACAGACAATACACTAGCAGTAGGAATACATATCTAGTTATATTTACATGTGTGTGGGGTCTTGGACCCGCATTCAAGAACATTGTGCTTGTATTTCATGGTGTCAGTATTTTATTATTTTTAATTGGGGTTTGTCAGTTTAGGTCAGGAGGAAACCCACAACATCAGTAGCGCTGAATGTAGCAGTAAACCTGCGAGCACTGGCTGGTACTGACAGACTAAGGGTAAATAACTGCATTGCTACTATCGGGCTCCCAGGGAGGGATTTGAACGTAAGAGTTAATGTTGTATACTCACCACAGTACAATACAGCCATCTAACGTGACGCCACTCAGTCTCTCGTAGATGAAGGTGTTCGCCTGAAACAATGCGACATGTTCTAGTGCACCAATCTACAGGAACAAGTCTATTTATTTCATGGTAACTATCCAAGTATGTAAACCTTTCACGTATAGCAATTACGCAAACAAACATTTGAGAGAAGAACTCCAAACAACAATGGCAATTTAATAACAGGGAAAAGGAAAGAAATAACAGTTAACTCTCTAACTACTGGAAGCAATGCATGATGGATGCCTTATGAAGGAGAAATTGTGATTGTTCTAGTAGCAGTGATTTTGCTGCCCATCGGCAATTTGCCGATTTATTTTTCAAATGTCTGATGGTAAATTTTCTAAATCTGTCTGATCGAAATATTTGCATTAGATCTATTTATAGATACGCAAAGGGAATTGAGTGAATGAGTGAATATGGAGTTTATAACCTCGCTGCAGGAATCTTTCACCCATTTGTGATAATAAAGCAATTAATTAATTTACTATATGTGTGTTAAAAATGAAGAAGTTTAAAAATGAAGAATTCACCAATTGCTTTCTAGAAGAACACATGTACAAACAATGTACATGCATTACAATAAAGGCCCAAACAGCTGAGCACAACAATTGATGTAGAAAGAAATGAGTAAAATTATACACCAAAGACAAAGGGTATCGCAGGCCAACTAGTTCACAGAAAATCTTTTACACTGCATATTTCTTTGAGTATTGGTGACACGTCCAGATGACAGCAACAGTGCCAGACTGCATATATATACATATGTTTTGCCAATAACAAGGCCATGTGATTATGTGATGTTACATGTAAGATTGTGTTACCTGTGCTTGTATGATATATACATGTAGTCTGCATATATTATTACATTGCGATAATTTCTCCTAAAGAGTTACCAAAATGTCCGAAACTCTTTTGGTCATTCGGGACAATTGTCTGAAACAAAATGTATTGCAGCTGAAACACTGAGTAGGGAGAGAGTTAATTAACATGAAGTCCTACCCTGGGAGTCCAGTCTGAGTCCTTGTCCTTTGGCTGCACTCGGCACAGATACACCTCCACAGCCTACATAACAAACAAAACATAGCGGGATATTATTTCATCTCTAGCAAAGAATAGTTTGCAATAAATGCGTCGCATGAATATATTGTACAAACATTCACAAGATTTTTTGAATGTATTAATGATTATTCTGAAGGAACATACTAGGAACATATGAATGCTTATTAATAAAAAAGTGAGTGAGTGAGCGATTATGGAGCTTAACGTCGCTGCGGGAATCTTTCACCCATTTGCGACGATATCCGATAATGAAAGTGAAAGTAAGTGGTGTGGGTACCTGGTAGGGGATTTCACACAGATGTGCTGGCAGTGTTATCAGCTTGTACAGATCGACCTTTTCCACCCGTCCTTCGTCCACGTAGCGAATCTTAAAACAATCGTAGCTATCAAATAATAGCATCCTAGAAAAAGTAGCGACTGAGGATAAACATAGATAAATGTTACTGTAAAAATGATAAAGCAATTATCATTCTGTATTGTATAATAGACTTGAGTTTCATATGGCATCGTTTCCCTCGATAAGCACATTACTGCATTAACACAGAATTACTATGGAAAACAGTACTGAGTTAAAAATCTCTAACTAGCTTTCCTACCTTAGCCGTTGGAGTCTGCAAGTTCTCTGATTCTAAGATTTCCAAGATTTCTACTCTGCAAGAAGATACAACACATAGAAATCAAAGTTTAAAAAGATATCTGACAATGTAGAAAAGATATCCCATAAAAAATAGCCCACTCAAAGGAAACATTTGCTTTTAGCAGAACTGAATAGAAAGCCTTGCCTGAATGTCTCACACTTACCTGTGAAAGTACTTCATCTCGTCTTCAATTGCACATAGGTCTCTTTTCTTCACCATGCCTGAATATGCAGAAAAATAACAATAAGTATTTCTAAGCAAAACATACATGAAATGAACAAATTGATATTGGTGGAGGACGTTAAGACAGGCATGACAGAAAAAAAGCCCAGTGTTTGCAAGTCCCAAGCAAATAACTTGACCACTACACGCACAAATATCAGCAGATTTCCGTGGATCTGCAGAAAACAGAAAACTGTGAACAAATTGGAATGTTCAAGAATTGATATTTTACCATGGAGAGGGTTAAATAGGAGTTAAAACCTACCCTGCTACGCAAGTACCAAATATACTGACCCTGTGACCGGCTGTTTGCCTTGACGGCGTAGTACTGCGCCATCTCCATCAGCAGCTGCACGTACTGCGCCGTGAGGTCCGTCTTTGTGCCGTCCACGGGGCGCAGTTCCATCAGCCGCACGTAGTAGTGGCCGGCGTCCAGCACTCGGCTGACTCTCACCTGGGGATATCGATACTGACTGATCCTACGTACAATGTGTGTGCACCCATGCTAGAGAGGATCTTATAAATTGCAATAATTTAATTTAGTGTTTTGTTTAAGTTGACTTTTGGTGCAATAGTGACCGCTCAATCACTTTGTGTGTGTGATTGTGTGATTGTGTGTGTGTGTGTGTTTGTGTGATTGTGTGATTGAGTGTGTGTGTGTGATTGAGTGTGTGCGTGTGGTATGTGTGTGATTGTGTGTGATTGTGTGTGTGTGATTGTGTGTGTGTGTGTGTGATTGTGTGTGTGATTGTGTGTGATTGTGTGTGTGTGATTGTGTGTGTGTGTGATTGATTGTGTGATTGTTTTTTGTGTGTGCGTGTGTGTGTGATTGTTTGTGTGTGTGTGTGTGTGATTGTTTGTGTGTGTGTG